>PVKN010001058.1:0-58084 GCA_004027915.1 Capromys pilorides | reverse complement strand
TCTTAACTAGATGGAACATTAGTGATAGGGCTTGTATTACAAGCATGCTGAAGAATCATGCTAGGGCTTATTTTCCAGTTTGGTCTTATTTTTAGAGAAATACAGCAGACTGTTCCTGCATCCTGGAATCCCTACCTTGGTGCACAATCACTTTTTTTTTTTATGGTCACTTTTTATTCACCCAACCTTCTCAGTTAATTGTGACTTCCTTTGGCAATCTGTCATCACAATGGTACACTCTGTGCCCCAACTCCTTGCATTAGAAGATTAAGTCTTCATGAAACAAAATCTCATAACATTCTATCCTTCTCTTTTATAGTACTCATCTCAGTTAAAAGGATTTGTTTGTGTCTGTAGTACCAGCTCCTTGGAGAGCTGAAGCGGGACAATTGGTTGAACCCAGGAGTTTGAGGCCAGCCTGACAATCTGTCTGTTCCCCTTTCTATCACTTTTGTTCCTCTAGGTCCTTGTTTCTATCCACCTTTCCTGTTGGCCCTCACACCCTTCTTGGTCCTAGCCCAGAAGCCTTTCTCTCTTTCAGGTCTCCATGGGCTTTGCTCATCTCTTCTGATGCCCCCATCCTTCTGTTTCTTTAGGTGTGCTTCTCTTTGCAGTGCCTGACTTGTTCTACCATCTATCTCAGAACTTTACATGTCCCCTCCTTGGCTGATCTCCCCCTCTCTCTGTCTTGTGTCATTCTTAGTGCTCTCTCTGGCTTCATCTTTTTCATCCCAGCTTCTCTGTTCTCAGATTTTCTCCAGCCTTCCAGTATCAGTATCTCTTTCAGCCTCCAGGAAACCTCGCTCCACCCCCACACTAGGGATGGCACAGCCTCTCCTCTTGTGCCCTTGGTCCTCTCCTCTCTAGTCTGAGTCTAGCCCTCATTACCCCAGTGCCTTTCCCTGGTTAGTGGTGCCTGGTCTGAATTCTAAATGGCTCAGCTCTCCTGAGCTTGTTTAGTCTGACTCTCTTAGCCCCTTAGCAGCTTAGCCCTCCCACCTCTCCTTGAGCCCTCCAGTAAACAAGAGGCTCAGGGTAGATCTGACAGCTGCTGGGTAGGGGCAAGTGTCTGGCCCCACCAGAGCAGGCCTGCAAAGGGCTGTTTCTACATCTTCTATTCCTTCCTCCAGAGGAATTTTAAGGATTCTTTCTTGGGTTTCCACCTTACAGCTATTATCCATGGGTATGTGTATGAGGTTCCTGGTCTCCATGATTCCATTCTCATTTTGTGGCTGGTTCCCAGGCCCTGAATTTTTGCCTTTTTTAAGAAAACAACCCTAGATCCAGGCTATCACACAGAGATGCCTTTCTACTTGAATGATGAAGGTGGACTCTGCTTCATAAAATGCAAGTGCAGGTGTGGAGAGGGAGGGATATCTTCTGGATATTCTTATATGTATGTAGAAGTATGTGCTGAGACTTTCAACATCCTTCAAATCTTCGTGTGTTAAAGACTTAGTGCACAGCTCTGCTCTGTTAGGAAGTGGTGGAAACTTTAGGAGTTGGAAGGTCTTGTGGTCACTGGGGACATGCCCATGAAGGGGCCAGTGGGATGTCAGCCCCATTCTTTTTTGTCTCAGCCATGAGGTGAACAGCTTTCTTCACGACATGCCCCCAGCCATGATGTGCTGCCTCACCACAGACCCTACAGTACAGGGCCAGTGGATCACGGACTGGAACCTTGAAAACTAGGAGCTAAACTATACATTTTCTGAGTTTATTATCTCAGGTATTTGCTACAGTAATGGAAAGGAGACTCATACAGCATGGTAGGAGAGACTACACACACAACTACACATATGCCACACACACAGAAGAGTAACACACACACAAGAGTCACACACCTGTATACACACCAAAAGGAGTTGGGTTTAGTGCAGGAATCTGTGGGCCAGTAGTTCTCAAATTTTAGTGTTTATCAGAATTGCTGGGAGAGGGGCCAGGGAGGTAGCTCAGTAGAATAAGTGCTAGCCTGCAAGCGCAAGGTCCTGAGTTCAATCTCCAGTACAAGAATTACTGGGAGGGCCTGTTAAAATGCAGCTTTCTGTATACCACCTCTAGAATTTCTGATTCAATAGGTCTTGAGGTAAAGCCAGAGAATTTCCATCTCTAAGTTAACAGGAAATGCTAATGCTGTTGGTCTGAGGACATCATGAGAACCACTGCTTAAACAGTCTGCATCTACCAGCTTTCTCCTGACATCTATGGATTGCAACAAGCTAAGTTTTATAAGGAGGATCCTTGGGGCCAAAAGAAACCCATTCTGTCTAAGTCGGGAAAGGAGACCTTTCATCACAACCAATGATAGTATCTGTGTGTCCTCAGAAGGTAGGGAGTAGCCTTTAAACCTTGGAGTTTTATTCTAGTGCAGACCTCATTTAAACAGCTTCGGACAGGTTTAAACGTCTTCTCGGCTAATTCCTAGTATCCCTGTTCCAACTCCTGCTGGGGGATGATAGCTCTAAGAGGTGTTAGGGGATTAGGCTGGAAATATAGGTCACTCCCCAGCCATCTGGGAACTGCATTGGGTGAGGGAGGAAGAGAGGGGGGCAGAGACACACAGGGAAAAGGTGAGAGGAAGCAGAGGGCTTGTGAGGGCAATCACAAAAGTGTATGTGATAGACTCCTGCTGATTAGATTTCAGGGTCCTTTGGTGGCCCTAAAGGAAGGAGAAGATTTCTGTCCTATCTTCTCCCAATCAGGGCTGCCTTTCTGGGGCTGGGGTTTTAGAAGTGGGAGAGACTGAGGGTTGCATGGCCAAGTCCTGGAGATTCCCTATGAGGAAAGTTGCTTATCTTTCTAATGTGATGGTTGCGAGGGGCATAAGGTCAATCAGGGCAAAGATGGATGGGGGGCAAAAAACATGATGAGCAAAGTTACTTGAAAATTGAGAATGAACTCAGTAGGCCTGTTGACAGTGGGTTAGGAAGAGCTTGTATTTCTCACAGACACTGAAGAGAGGTTCAGAGCCTGGTGAGGTAGGCCCCTGAGAGCTTGTCTGGTTCTCGTTCCCAGCCCCAGTGTTTTGAGTATTTGAGAGCTGAGGGCTGTGTTCACAGGGATAAGTGGTGGTTGGAATCAATGTAGCTGTTATTGGAGAACCAAACTCATATGAGTTGGACCATCAGTGAAGAGCTTGGTTGAGGAAGATGCTCTCTTTCCTTTTTTCAAGACATAGTTGTCCTCCCCTTCCTCTCCACTCCTCTTAGCACCCCCCAGCCAGTGAGATATGCAAATGATCCCCTGACCTCATTGGTTGAGGCTTGAGGAGCACAGATGAGCTCAGAGAGCTGGTGCTTTAAGAGTGCCCTTTGGGCTCTGTGCCCATAACCCTGTGGTTATGAACACAGACATACCAGGCCCTGCCTGCTCCATGGGGCCTCCAGACTCTGGAGAAGCTGTGCCTGTCTGGCTCTGACACTGACCAGATCATCTCCGCTGTCCCTAAAGTGAGTATGTGTGGGTGCCAGGCTCCTCACCTCTAGCTCCTCTGCCGACGCCTGCTGTCTACCGTCTGTTTGTTTTCTAGCATCCTCACATTTCTGTGCTCTGCCCCATTCTCATTCTGGCTGTTACATCAGAAAGATAACCTTTTCCACTTACCTGTCCTTTGCACATTCAGTTTTCTCTGGCTACCTCTGTCACTGCCTCACTGCCTCCTTCTTGCTGAGGAATGGTTCCTTCAGTTGTTTTTGTTTCCAATCCCTCTGTCCTCTCAAGGGTGAGGATCTCCTTAAAGAGGGAGCTGAAACCAAGAAGAGAGAGGAGCTGTCCTTCCTCCTAACTTTCTGGGAAGCTGGAGGGAGTGGATCTGAGAAGTGGCTGAAAAGAGGACTACTAGGCTAGGGCCATCAAGAGAGAGCCAAAGGCTAAGCCCTGGGGATGAGCGCATGTTTAGTGAGGCAGGCTGTGTAACATCTTCCAAACAGTGTTCTGTAGAACACTGCTTCCAAAAAGTAACCAAGAGGTCTATGCTGAGATGATTTTACCTCTTGCGTATTTGAAAGGCACAAAAGCATACTAATCTAAGAAGCACTTCCACCAAACTTCTGTTCAACTTCAACAGTTGAACAGTTGTGTCCCAAGCTTATGATACCAAGGAATACTTTCCTCTTGGTTGCCAACTGTGGAATGCATGTTCTCCTTTTAGATGACCAAAGAATTTTTTTTTTTTTTTCCAATCTAGAAGTCCCAGCCCTGTCCAACTCAGCTTCCAATTCCAACACTAAAAGGGTCAGAGCAAGATGTGCTCATCCCCAGGGCCTGGTCTTTGGCTCCCTCTTGGTGCTCCTAGCCTAGATAGTCCTCTTTTCAGCCACATCTCAGGTTCTCCTCATTGAACAGAAGGAGAGGTTAGAAAGATGAAGGTGGTCCGCTTAAATCTACATAATTACAGCATGTTCCAAACTGAAAGGGGCTAATTAATTTTGGTGCATTCTCCTTGTAGAAATTGGTCTTGAGGACAGATGGCAGCCGCCAGTTCTCATCTTTCTAGCACTGGCTCCAGGACTTTTGTTTTTCCCTGCAAAGTCTCTTGCCCCTATAAAGGGACTCACTGATTGATTAATCCATAGAACAAATGTGCACTGAAAGTCTTTTACGTTTAGGGCATTGCTATGAGCGCTTTGAGACAGATACCACAGCACGGTGCCATTATATCTTATATCCACAGCGTATATGCCTTCCCACCATCCTAAAATATACACACTTTCAGTCGCAGTTAATTAAGCATGATTTTTTAATTGCTTGGAAGTGGATCAGTGTCCCTTGAGATGACAGAGTCTCTCAGCGTTGCCCAGGAATGGGTTTTGGGAGCATGGCCACATTGCTCTTGTTTTGCATAGGTCCCAGAGGCACTGACCGGGCAAAAGGTTGTGCTACTCTCTCGCTCCCTTAAACCTTCAGTTTTTTTATCTCCTATCATCAGAAGGCCATATGGAGGTGACAACGTGGGGAGCAGGGTGCACGGCCACTCTGCATCCAGGACGCCTGGGCTTTGGTGTTTGGTGAAGGGAGAACAGGCCGCCTCTGTTGCCCCAGATTTCTCTTTCTTGCAGGTACACTTCTCCCAGCTCAGCCCCAGAATGGCACTGTCCCCCAGCCCTCTGGCCATGGAATATGTTAATGACTTTGACTTGATGAAGTTTGAGGTAAAGCGGGAGCCGTCTGAGGGGCGATCTGCTCCCCCCACAGCCTCACTGGGCTCCACACCTTACAGCTCAGTGCCTCCTTCACCCACCTTCAGTGAGCCCGGTGTGGCGGGGGCCGCTGAGGGTGCACGACCAGGCCTGGAGGAGCTGTACTGGCTGGCCACCCTGCAGCAGCAGCTAGGGGCTGGGGAGGCGCTGGGGCTGAGTCCTGAGGAGGCCGTGGAGCTGCTACAAGGTCCGGGCTCCATCCCTGTTGAGGGGCCCCACAGCTACTACCCAGGAAACCCAGAGGAAACAGGCGTGCAGCATGTCCAGGTGAGTGACCAGAAGCTGGTGTGTGGGAGGCAGGCTGGAAAGGGAGAGGAGGGAGAGCTCCTGGAGAGGACTGTGGCCTAGGCAGAAGGTAGGATGTGAGAAAGGCCTTTGAAAGAAGTCAGAGGTAACGATATGTTTTCTGCTCCAAAACGGAGGTGCGTGGGCTGAATCATAAAGAGGAAAAAAATAAGATTAGGAACGGACCCAAAAGGAAAGGTTTGAGAGTTATAGAGCGATTACTGGGACGTAAATAGGTACACGGTTTGCGGAATGGAGCCGGGTGTAGGCTGTGTTTGAGGTTGGCCTTTTCTAGCGCCCAACCTTCTCGGGAAGGATTGGGGCTCATCCTATTAATTACAGACACAAACTGGGGTGTTGAGGGCATTACGACGTAATCCAAATCCTTTGAGGGTCACAGGTTTCCGGCCACTGGGACGCGACCGGAGTCGCTCTCGGGGCGGGGTCTGTGTGGGCGCTGGTTCCTGCACCTGGAGCTGGCTGCTGAGGACTCCGGCTGCTGAGGCGCTGAGGCAGGCACAGAGCCCGGGTGCGCAATTGGCTCGCCCGCCAGTAGGAGGCGGGCTTGCGACGATGGGCGTGCCTCCACAGGGGGTCCAGCTGAGCTGCGAGGCCAGGGTGGGGTCGCAAGCGAGACAAGCTGAGTTAGAACAATGCGCATTCAGGTAAAGGAGGAGTGCGGCGCCAGGTCAGACCAGGGCGGGGCCTTCTCGAGGGCGGGCCTAGCCTGGCAATCGGACCTGGGTGCTCCCTGCTGATCCAGTGCCTGTACTGCTCCTTTGCAGCTGGCCGATCGGTTTTCAGACGCGGCGCTGGTATCGATGTCTGTGCGAGAGCTCAACCGGCAGCTGCGGGGCTGCGGGAGAGACGAGGCGCTGAGACTGAAGCAGAGGCGCCGCACGCTGAAGAACCGCGGTTACGCGCAGGCCTGCCGCTCCAAGCGACTGCAGCAGCGGCGCGGCCTGGAGGCTGAGCGCGCTCGTCTGGCCGCCCAGCTGGACGCGCTGCGGGCCGAGGTAGCTCGCCTGGCTCGCGAGCGCGACCTCTACAAGGCTCGCTGTGATCGGCTGACCTCGAGCGGCCCCGGGTCCGGGGACCACACCCACCTCTTCCTCTAAGCCTGCGTTGGCTGCGCTATTATTCTGGTCCCATCCACTCCGATATGATTACACAATATCCCCAAACTTCGTGCACCCTCCAGATGCTGTTCATTTTCTGCAAGAGGGATCCGCTCTCCTCTTTCGGGCTTCTCACAGATACCAGCCAAGGAACTCTCCATGGCCAGGGCTCTGTAGGCCCTGAGGGTGTAGATGTGGACCGCGCGAGGTACAGTGAATGGGAGGGAAGGGAGTGGTGCAGCTCTTCCTTCAGTTTAGTTCTTAATTAAAGGTTTTCAATTCGTAGTGCATTAAGGCTGTAATTAGCAATGAGGCTGTATTTTTCACTCCAAGTGTTGTAACCTTAGCCAGATACACTAGGAACACTACCCAAGATGCATTTTCCTGCCCAATCCGCTGGTATTCAGGGCCAGGAACAGTTTAGGCTTGAAGAGTGAGCCCTGGGTGTAGGTTGGTGTCAGCTAGGAGAGAGGCCTTGGCACTAGTCCCGGATGGACCTGCCGCAAGGATCCCACTATCACCTTGAGCAAATCGATTGCTCTCTGGTCTCAGTACTTCATCTAATCCTCATTTGAGTTGGATGACTTCTGACACCTTTTCAGTTCTGGCATCTCCCCAGTGAGTGAGTTACAGTGATATCCCCAAGAAGCTCCCAAGACAAACCTCATCAAAGGGACATCCTGTCCTGCTCCAGTTTCTTGGCCACAACCTCAGCAGTGGACCTGCAGCCTGGGTGGAGAAGCATGATTCCCCTGAAATCACACTCAATGGTCTCTGTTGCTCCCTCCAGGCTGCCTCAGGCTTCAGAGGGTACCTTGCTACCTCCTACCTCTCTGAGGGCTGAGGAGAGACTTCTGAGGATGACAGGCGGAGAGTGCAGCTTTTGTGAATTAAATTTGAAGTTTAGGCAGACTTGTAAAGCTATTGGCTGAACGTTCTTGCAATTTAAAAAGTTCATTTTCTATCCCTGCTTTGGACTGCTATTTTGTATGTCTGTGTGCAAGGGAGAGGGTAGCTACTTGGAACTGAGTGGTACAGTCTCTGTTCTGGATAGCCAATGAGAATGGGGCAGAGGAGACTGGGAATTGATCCAGATGGGGCCTTTCCCTCCCTCCATCACTACTGAAAGACCTGAGAGCAGCAGCAAGGCCTGCCTGTAGCCATCCTCAAGGTCTCACAGTTGCCATGGTAACCCAGCTGCAGGTTCAGCAGCACAAGGGGAGGACAGGTGGGGCCTCTGGGCAGAGCAGAGGCGTACCTCATCAGCCACTGTTATCCATACTCTAAGGGACATAATAAATGAGAGAAGTGGTGGGGCATGGGGGAAGTGGCTCACATATGTCTCTCTTCCTTTCTGCCCCTTCTATCCGCCCCCTTCCCAGCTGTCTCTTCCCATCACAGTTCTTGTTCTCTCCTCTCCCTCCTTCAGTCCAGCTCATCCCTCCTCCACTCAGGAGCCTGCAGCAGGCCTCTTGAAGGGAAGGGTTGGGGCAGAGAGGGTCCCTCCAGGATTTCAGCTCTTCTTTCCTTGCTGTATTTTCCTGCTCTATCTTGCCTTTGCCCACTCTCTGGAGCTGCAGTCCAGACCCACTGCTTCTCTTATAAACATTTTTACCTGTGCAGCACACAAGGACAGAGACACCTATCCTCAGACACCTGTGCATAGAACTAGGCCACATATACATACAGCTGGTTCTCAAAATAATATATTTGAGTCACCTGGGTAGACTTCAAACAAAGGTTGCACATTGTAACTGTGAAGAGTGTGGGTACTTTGGTCACATGAGCTTGAGCTAAAATTCTGAGTTCTCTGACCATAAAAAGCAAGATTTTGTTTTTAAGAAAAATAAGGAAAATAAATACTAATTATCTGGTGAGGATGCATGCATTTAAAGAAGCAAAGTTTGACATGTGTTGAAGTTTAATTTTTGTGGTTGCCAGAATTCACAGCCCAGAGTGCATTGCTAGATTTCCTGAACCACTGAAGCCGTACTCATAGAGGGTCAGGGATGTATGGTGCATGAACACATTGACACATTCAGGAAGGTCAGGCTGAGCAGACCTAAATGTCCCTCTGTGTTCCTAAGTCATTAGCAGACCTGCTGCTTCTCTCCCTCAGTCCCCACCCCAACACCCCTTCATGGCCCGCCCCACAGCTGTGTGGAGGCAGGGGCTCAACCCCTGGGGAACTCAGTGGGGCTTCTCTGGAGACAGCTGTAAGGAAGCATCAGCCTGCTCTCATGGCAACCCCTTATTACTCTCCTATCTCCTGTTATTAGGCCCCATGGTGCCTGTACCCCCTTAGGCTTGGGAGATATGAGTGGGGAATCTTTAGACCCCACTGACACATACTTGGAATAAGATTTTGAAAAGTACAGGCCCTCATTTCTTTTGGTGCCAGTGGGCGCTACAAACTGCCCATAGACATCTGAAGTGTGATGAGTAGAGGCTGAAGTGCTAGGAGTGGTTCCTTTTATTAATGACCAGAAAGTCAGATCACTGAAGGAAGTCACTGAGGGGCCACAAAGTTGAGGGATACGGGGCTTGAGGAGATGGAGGCAGAGCCCCTATCTCACTTCCAGGACCCAGGGGGCACAGCGGCGGGAGGCAGAGGCACTGGTCACTTGAGTCACAAAGGTCAGGACAGGCACCTGGAAATGGTACGATAGTCATGAACACTCTTGCCTACGCTACACACAGCCCAGCTAGGCTTCTCAGAAGCCCCACTTTGCACCCCTTCTGTGTCCACCCCTTTAAAGCTCCTTAGACTCACTGAGAGGCTGAGGGAGTGTCCTCCGTCCAGTGCGAGGCAGTCACGGGCTAGGACTAGGAGTTGTGGCTGGCGTGCAGGGCCTGGGAGCCCCAGGGCTAATGCCCTGGCTGGCATAATACTCCACCACCTGCCGGGGCACTTCAGCCAGGACGCACTTAGCTAGCGCAGAAGGGGCAGCCTGCAGGTTGTAGAGAAATGAGATTAGGGACTGGAAGGCAGGAGAAGGGGCGGCGTTGCCAACTGGGCTTTAACATAGTTTGAAGGATGCCAAGACAGTGAGAGATACAGATCAGATTGGGAAGATGAGGTGCAGAGAAGACCTTCTTCAGGGAAGGGCCCTGAACACTCACATCCTTGAAGTCCCTGAAGGGCACGAATTGGACGATGTCGCGGGTCGCGGGCACTCCTTGGGGGCAGCGCAAGGGTCCATCATCGCCATCCAGCAGCCGCATGTCAGAGAAATCAGCATTACCCACGCCCACGATGATGATGGACATGGGCAGGCGAGAGGCGCGCACGATCGCAGCGCGGGTCTCTGCCATGTCGCTCACCACGCCATCGGTGAGCACCAGCAGTATGGAGTACTTCTGGAGGCAGGCAGAAGGAGAAAGGCTTGCCATTGTATGCCAGGGCATGAAACGCTTCCCTGGCCTGGGCCCAAGCCCAGGACACACAGCGAGACGCCTGCTTCTATGTTTTGCATCCTCACCGTGGCTTGACCGGTGCTCTGCTCTCGCTGTGCTGGACCAGCCACACGGTTAATAATGGGGGCCACGTTGGTGGGGCCATAGAGCTGGATCTGGGGCAAGCAACGGCGGTAGGAGGTGATGACCCCTGAGATCTCTGTTGGAGGACAAAAGGGGTATAGCTGTCAGAGACTGGCAGTCGCCTGCACCCCTATTCTTCAATATACAGGAGGATGGGATGATCCCAGGGCTGCGAGAACTGGGTGAGTAGGTCACGGAACTGGAAGTCTGACCAGACCTATAGGTGGGAGGGACGGGGAGCTAGACACGCGGGATGGGGTCTGTGCTCTAGGATGGAGTCCGGGAAACAAGCGGTGGAGGCGGCTGGTTGACGCTCCAGCTCACCTTCACACTCGGGGTTTTCTGGGTCAAAGTTGATAGCAAAGTCGTGTGACACCTGTGAGGCAAGTTGAGAGCAATGAGAACATGGCTTCTCTTTGGCCCGACAGCCTCCATCTCCTCCTTCCTTTTGCATCCAGCCTACCTCAAAGTTGGGAGGAATTCGAGCCCCAAAGCCAAAAGCTGGGAACCGCTTATCACTGGAAAGAAGACCAGGCTGTGAGACTCACCGGGCGAGAACTCTCTTCCTCACCCTCCCACCCTATCCTACCTGTCATAGTCCTGGCAGATGCCTCCCACTGCTCGCAGGGCCTGCAGGTAGTGATTCGGCTGCCGAGGGCTGAGGCAGTGCAGGGACTGGCTGCTCCTTGGGTCCCCATTGGAGGCGGTGAAGTCGATGGCCACCTAGTGGGGACAAGGGTGAGGGCGAGGAAATGTCACACTGCTGTTGTGAGAGTGAACAGAGAGGCTATCCCAGGGCTAGAATCTTGTAGGGAGGACTGAGATGCATCTGGGGGAGCTCACTGTTAGCCTCCTCTGTTAGTCTCCTTACGAGGTGTGTTGGAATCTGGCTGACCATGTCCTAATGGGCAGTAAGACTCTGGGCTTTTTTAGTTCAATATGAATTTGGCTCCTTCCTCTTTTGCCCCCATTCCCTGTGCCTTTACCGTGAAGCTGATCTGGCATCCACCCATGATGTAATCCAGGAAGGTGTGCACCTTCTCCACCTGGTGAGAGCAAAGAAGTAATGGAAGATGGGATAGTCCTCTTGGGAGGCAGCTTGGATGGGGGCTTCTTTGGGAGAGCAGGGGAGCTGGAGTTTTTTGACGTTGCAATTGGGGTGGGACAACAATTTCCATGCACAGAGAAGCTGGTCTTTGAAATAAGCAAAGGGTTGAATCTGAGAGTGTGGTGGGGCAGCAGAAGGGGCGGGGTCTGAGGCAGGAACTGGGGTTTACCTTGCACTGCGCCAGTACTACTGTCCCTGAGCTCTTGTAATTCTTTTTCTTGTCCCGATACTTGGGATTGATACAGTTCCACTGCATCTAGACCCCAACAACCCACAAATACAGTGTCACAGTCTGTCAGATGACTTTTCCTTTCCCCTTTAACAGAGCTTTCCAGAATAAGGTCCCCCCACCCAGCACTCCATCTCTTGGCTGGGAATGTTCCACCCTCTCCACTTCCGATTGTCTACAGTAGTCTTTTCAACTGGATCCTCTGGATTTTCATAGGGATGTGATAGGATCTTGGGGGTGGGAGTTCGGTGGCACCTCCTGCCCAGGGTTTGCTGTCCCCTCCTGCATCTCCTGGAAGGTGCTGGTGAACTCGCCGATGAAGTCATGCTTCCCACTGGAATCATAGTCGTATACCAGAAACTGAGAAGGGAGGGGAGAGCCAGGTCAGGGGGAAGGATACTCTGAAACAGTTCCTAGGCTGGGAGGGGCATTCAGGGTGGTGGGAGCCTCATAGTCTTTATGCCCAAACACATGCCCTTAACCCACCCAGTGATGCTACCTATTGAATTTTATTCTTTAGAACACTCTGGCAGGGACTTTGGCTTCTGATAAGAGGCACACATGTGGGAAGCTTATCATTACTCTGTGAACTGTCCCACAGTGAGAATCACTTATGGATGGGAGCTTCTGTCTCCAGAGGGAAGGTCTCAGACTGAACACTGGATATTTCAAGTGGACTGGGGCTTCACCTTGAGAGGCCGGTGGATATCACAGCTGCACAGAGAGTGCAGGGATAGGCGGAATGACTCCCAGCTGGGGTTCAGGTTGTTCTTTACCACCTTGGAGAAACACCACGGAGTTGGTTACCTCCTGTCTTTTTCCTTACTCTGTTCTCTCTCCTCCATTCCCATATCCATATCACCAACCTCAGTCCTCCAGACCAACTGGTCACTTTGGTCCTTGTTTGTCTTATAGATTTCCATAAAAGGATCAGACTTGCTGAACAGATCCTGGAGATGCAGAGGAAACAGCTCATGAGTCTGGTGAGGTCTACAAGGAGGGCTGGAGAGAGGGTTAGCACTAAGGAGGAGGCAGGCCTGGGTCCTCAGGATCTGCCTTCAGTGAGAGGTCTAGGGCTCTCTAATGGGACATGGGGCCAGGAATCAGGAGTTCTAACCTTGTTGTCCAGCTTTTGGGCTCTGAAGGTAAGTTGTACATAGTCGTTGGTACCAGATACTTCCTCAGCCACAATCTGCAAGAGGGCACAAGTGGCAGGACTCTCCTCCCCCAGCTAGCAGGGCCATTCTACCATCTTTCCATGGGTGTAGTGGTTCTGGGTCTAATATAACCACAGATGACAATGCAGGGACATTGAATGTATAGCCCAAGGTTGAGTTTAGGTGATTTTGCTTACCGTGATTGTGGACTTGCCGGCAGTCTTCCCATTCTTCAGTAGTAAAGGCTTAGTGACCTTGGTTTGTGATACAATCTGGGTATGGAGATAGAGGAGGACCCAGGTATAATACCCCCAACTTCCTGGACACAATACATAGAAAGGGTAGGAGAATATCTGTTCTCTGCGTGTCCCCATGTTGGCCCTTTGACTGGGCTAGGACTGGGCTTACTTTGTACAGCAGGCGTAAGAGGGAGGCGCAAGGCTGTAGTTGTGGCTCAGGGGTAGAGTGCCTGCTTAGCATGCCTCAGACTGATTTCAACCCCAGCATCAGAAAGCAAGAAACAAATTAAACACATAAGAGAGAGAGAGAAAAAAAATGAACAAAAGAGCGAGACCTAAACGATTCCTCCCTCTCACCATTTCTTAGAAGGAGAAACTAAGACTCAGAGAATTAAATATTTTGCTTAAGGCTCCATAACCAGTGAATAACAGGATGGTGTCGAGGCCTAGTTTGAATGAGCTCAAGGCACCTGCTCACTCTTATTTTAGGTTCCAGAAACAGAAGCTGATAAGATAGGGGTATGTGAGTGAGAATACAGACCTGGCCCAAGGTGCACTCTGTAGAGCCAAGGAAGGTGTCATTGCTAGGACTGGTGGCTCCATCCTCAGCATCAAACACGTGGAATTGCAAGGGCTGCTTCTCTTCAAAAAAGTACTCAAGGGCTAGTGCCCGGGAGAAGACTGGGCTGGAACAGGATCGAAGTACCTCAGTGCGCTCCACCTGTGGGAGGAGGGGTGAGGGTCTTTGGGGAGCAGAGGCTGCTTTTCCTGCCCAGGCCCTGCCAGCTCTCTTTCAGGTTCCATATTCCTAACAGCTTTTGTAGCTTTTCTTTTCCTAGGCTGATCCCTGAGCTTAGAGCGTCACTGTCCCACTAGACACAGTCTTCTGGGGCTCTCAGGCTTTTTTTTTTTTTTTTGGTCTTTTTGAAACAGGGTCTTGCAATGCAGTAGAGGCTGGCCTTGAATTCACTTTGAGCCCAGGCTGGTCTGGAACTTGCAAGGGTCCTCCTGCCTTTGCCTCCCAAGTGCTGAGATTACAGAGGTGTGCCACCACATCTAGCTCTCAGGCCTTTGAGAGCTACCCTGCCTCTGGGGTACTCTCAGGACCCTCTGGGACTCTGTTTTCAACTGCAAAACCAGTTGGGTTTGTAATGGTGGCATGCTTATCTTCACAACTACCCACCTGACATAGAAGAGGTTCTCTGGAGTCCTCACTTTCTCCTACCCACCCTCCCTCATTCCTAGGCTTAACCCAGGAGGGTGATTAAGGAAGAGCTCATCTTCTCTCACCTCTACCCACTGCTCATCAGAATACAGCTTAAGCAGCACACAGGGATGGGGTTTGGCGAGTGTGTCTCGGTCCAACAGGCCATGGCAGGATACTCGAAGCTCCACCCGGGATGCCCCCAATGTCATGGTTGGGGGCTCAGGTACCCATCCCATCTCAGGGTCCGACATGTCACTGTGATGAGGGAGAACAGATGGCTTGGATACTATTCTCTCGGGGCCCTGGGTTCAAGCATTTTTCCCTCCTTCCTGGGGCCATAGGATCTCATGGACCTCCCGCTTCCCCTACCTGTTTGTTTTGCCCAGAGTTCTAAGCAGGGGAAGGCACAAGAACTCTGGCACTGGAGTCCTGTGCTTCTCTCAGCCCTGCCCACCTAGATGTGTGTGGACGAGGCTTGAAAGGGCTGGAGGGTTGGCATGCAAGCTGGATTTCTGGCAGCCATGGCTCCTAGGCCATCGATTGATCCACACTTTCTGCCGTCTCAGCACCTTCTGCTATTTCCCGACTGGTGCTGGAGCCAGCATTGCACTCCGTCTTGGCACGAGGGAGCTGAACTGGGACAAGGGGGTGGGGAGGCCCCTGAGGTCTGAAGAGGACGAGCGTTAATGAAGTCTGCAGTGGGTGGAGGAGCTGGGATGGAAGGTGCTCTACTGGACTGTCTCCCTGCCCCCACTCAGCTCCAGCCGGCTCGTGGGAGAGAAAGGTGGTGGGCTTGGATATTAAGATCAGGACCATCTCTGTTGAAAGCTCCTCCAGGCTCCCACGGGGGCTCCCACTATGATAAGCCTTGCCTGCCTCCCCACCTCCCCTGTTCTCACACTTCTTGGCAGCACTGGCACTGTCTCTTAGCGACAGGATTTGGGGGAGCCGCATCCCCCTCCATGCTGTCCGTGGGATGCATGCGCACCACCCTCCCCCAGCAGTGATACCAAGCCCCGGGCAGCAGCAGGCAGGGGCATGCCAGCCTGAGTTCACGGCTGGTCAGTTCATCCAGCTGTTTCTGCCCAGATGTCAGAGTGAGGCTGTCTGATCCCATGCCGTGTTTCCCCAGGCGAGTGTACATCAATGTGTCTGAACGCCCCACCCTCTGTGTCTGTCCCCATCTGTCATGTGTCCATCTCCAGGAGGGTGTGACCGTTCTCTACCTCCCTCAGAATGGGGACCTCTCCCTGGCTGGGTAACCACCATCTCCTTCACTATGTGTGTCTCTCTGGATATGTGAGGGAGGGTCTGGGTCAGAGCGCTCTGCTTTCTAGTGGCTCGTCTCCCAGTTCTTGCGGGTCTTCTGAGGTAGCCAGGGACATGTTGCGAAGAGGGGACAGGCAGGATTGGGGGCCTCTCTGGGCGTTAAAGGAGATGTTGTTATGGAGACTGGGCCGGGCTGGGCGGGCTGGGGCTGGGCTGGGGAGGGCGGGTGGGCTCACCTGGGCTCGCAGTCGGGGCTCCTGTCTCCGGCTCTGGCCCTGGCCCTGACTCCTTGCTGCTCCAGCCGCTGGCGCCGGCTCTGCTCCGGCTCTGCTGCTATTTATGGGGCTCGGATGGGAAAGGGTGGGGGGGCTGTAGCACCAGCTCCCCCCGCACAGACCGGTTGGGAGGGAGAAGGGAGGAGGGGCAGGGCCACTGCCAGGGAGGGAGTCACAGAACTGGGGGAGGAGGGCGGGCTGGGGGGTGGCTCCGAGGCAGGACCCTCACAGACACAGTGACACACATCTTCCCCTTCACACAACACCCACACCCAGCATCACAGCGAGATACACACATTGCGGTGGTTCCTGCACACACACATCCACACAGAAATAATGGCGACACACGCACCCACGACTTACAGGCTCACACATACCTTGACACGCACAGGCTCCAGTATGTAAACTCACAGCGACACCGTGACAGCTACAGCCCCACTGATACACAGTGGAAAACACACTCAACTTCACAACACTCTCAACAGTATTACACTTGTTAAGGGTATTTTCTGTCACCTATAAAAGAACACTGGGCTGTATTTATCACACATATGCATACACTTACTCACTGTCATACTTAATCACATTTCGCATTGCCTTGTCACATATCCTCACATATCCAGAAAGACACACAGACCTAGAATATAATAGAATACGGGTCTTTGCTGCTCCTTAAAGACTGTCATGTACCACTCAGAAGCTCATGGCTTTGAGAATGATGTTCAGTTTCCTAGCCATCTTTTTATAAAGAGATGCAGGAAATGGACACGGCTGCTTAGCACACATTCTGGTCACGCAGTTCTGGAGGACAGAGCCGCACAGCTGGGGCATGTGCTGAAGGACTGACTCTCAGGGCATCTTTCCAGTGCCACCGTGTACCCAACCCCACCCCTCCTCCCCCAAGATTCAACCCATATGGCCACATCCTTGTGGGAGGGGCAGTGCCTCAGGGAGATCTTAAGGAAATAAGACATTAGTCATTCCTAACAAGACAGGGAAAGTGAGCAATTGCTTGGGGAGACAGAAGCCACATGAGGAGGTTCCAGCACATGGTGATCCAGGGTGAGAACCTAAGTGCAACCGCCAGGGCACCTTCACTGTCTGCCCTATAAGCCGCTCATTTGTTAAGGTGGCAACCATTTACTGCCCCCACCCTGGGTGCCAGACATTGCACTAGGTATCGGGGTTCACCAGACAATTAAGACACAGCTCCCTGCCCCAGGGGGAAGAAGAGGTACATGGAAGAGAGACACTTGTGCACAGATGACAAGGCGATGTGAAATGTGATTAGGTAGGATGGATGCAAGATTCTGGACCTGTGCACAATGCAGTGGGAGCTCAGCAAGAGAGCTGAATTGGGATGAGTAGGAAGGCGTCCGGAACGACGCCTCCCAAAGGGACTCCGAGGGTCTCTTGCATGCGAGGGTTGCTATTATTATTCTTAGGAAGCGAAAGGGAATGATTAACTTTTTTATCTTCTCATTTTACAAAGACTTATGTGCACCTATAAACCATTCGCCTGTTGAGATTTTTGACTTTTTTTTTTCTAGTTCTGGGGATTGAGCCTAAGACCCTCCCACTGAGCTACACCCCACAGACTGACACAACATAACACGGCCTTAGTGAGCCGCGCGCGTGCACTCATGCACCCATACTCTTCTCCCCCACCCCAGTACACTGGGGCCTTCCAACCTCACCACACCCAGAACCAGGCACACACAATTTGTTGATGCCTGTCATCTGTGTCCCTTCCATAGTCCTGGCCCTGCACATAACTCCCACCGTAGCCTGGGGACTTGTCAGGCTCGTTCTGTCAGCAGCTCTCTGTTTTCTCCTCTCAGAGGCCCAGCCCCAGTGCTCTTGCTGTTTCCACACTGTGGCCAAGCCCTGGGGGCCTGTGGGAAAGGAGCAGATGGTGGGAGATGGGGGGCAGTGAATGGGAAAGACAGCAGATTCAGGCAGACTTTTTTTTTTTTTTTTTTTTAATTCTGTACAAGTGGGGAGAAGCCCCTGGGGATAGAGGGACAGAGATCTACCCTCCCAGGGGAGGAGACAGGTCCACCCAAAGCTCTCTGCAGAGCAAGGCATGGAGGCAGGCAACGAGAGCCTCCCTCTCTCCAGGTTGCTTCCTCCCTTCTGGTCCCCCTGGCTCTTGCTCCCCTGCGTCCAGCCCTATATCCTATCTCTGTAGGACAGGGGCTGGTGGGAGGTCTGGGGAGCAGGAATGGGTGGGGGTCTGAGTCCTTGTGAGGCACATGTCGAGAGGAAGGCTGGGGAAGGTGTTGCCGTGGCTGTCAGTCTGTTCCTGGCTCACTGGTTCCTGCTGGGGACAAATCCAGGGAACCCTGTTTCCTGGGCAGGAAGAGAAAACTACCCCATGTTGGGGCTTAAGGAGGCACAGTAATGGAGAGATTGGGAGTAAGGAGACCACACCCTCTTACCGCTAGCACCTGCAGAGTCCGGGGGTCGTCTTCTGTCAGGTTCCAGTTTGTCACAGGACTGTGCCCGCCGTGTCCTCTTGGGCTTCAGGGGGGCAGTCCGGCGAGCTGGATCAGGGGGCCCTAAAATGAGGGCCACAGGAAACTCACAAGCTGGGGTATTCATCCAGCCTGTGACTCCTGGCTGTCATTTATCCCACACCTTGGAAAATGACGTGGGCAGCAAAATTACAGTGGTTGCCTCCCTCCACCCCCCCCAGCCAGGTTGGCAAACCTTGGACTTCGGGCTCCTCTTGGTCTTGCTGCGAGCCCAGCCTCAGCCTGGGCTTGTTAACTCCTGGAGCTGTACCCCCAGTCTCAGACTCTTCTCTGCCCCCTGGCACCTGGGGAGGTCGGCGGCCCCTGCGCACAGCCACTGGTTTTGGGGGCCGTGGAACTAAAGGAGGGTCCTGCAGCTGGCAGAGGAAGGAAGATGCTGGATTAGTCCCTGCCCCATCAAAGCACCTTCCCCAACTACCTTGCTGGCCCTCACCTTGGCATTCCTTGCTGGAACTGTCCTCTCTGTGAATATGGTTCCCTCCTTCTCTTCCTCTCCATCTTGGGAGGCTGGGCTGGGGCTCTGGAAGCCATGGCTGGGGGCACTCTCCTCAGCTGGAGGATGGGAGGCAGGCAGGAGCAGTCCAGGAAAAGGTATTCTGGCAGAACCCTCCCCCATCTTCTTTTCCCACAGTGTCCTCACTGTCTAGGACCTTCCCCCTCTAGGCCCCTCTTTGCTTCAACAGCTCTCCCTTTAGGATCCCCTTCTTTTTTTTGGGGGGGGGGGGTCAAACTCAGGTCCTTGTGCTTGCCAGGCAAGTGCTTAAGCCTCTGAGCTATCTCTCCAGCCTTAACATCCCCTTCTACTACCACATTTCCTTAGCCTTGGTCCCCAGCATTTTCCTGAGGCTGTCACCTCTGGAGGAGGCTCTGGACTGACTTTTTTTTTTTTTTTTTTGTATTTAGTGCAGGGTTTATAGGGTCTACAGGGTCTCACTATGTAGATCAGACTCATAGTGATTCTCCTGGTTTCAGCTTCCCAAGCATTGGGATTATAGGCGAGCGCCACCACACCCAGTGTTAATAGCCTCTCAATAGCCACCTCAGTGTGCCCCGGGGGCGGGGCCGAAATAGCAGGCTGGGGATCCAACCTCCTGACTAACTCTTGCCGGGCACAGCCCAGGCCCTTGCCAGTGCGGCAGAGTCACGATGCCAGGCCTCTGGGCAACATACACACAGCTACCCATTCAGGGCTGCAGTGCCCAGGGTCCTGCCAAGGCTGCAGCCTGGCATTCCCAGAACTGTGTGCCCATCTTATTTGATGGTGAGAGCTTGAGGAGAGATGTCCTTGTGCCTGGCCCCCATGGCCTTAAGTAGCACAAGCTGGAGGTAAAATACTAAAAGGGGTGTCTGTGAGTGTCTCTGTGGGGCGTGTGTGCTTTGGAACATCTGACTGTTGTGGTTTCCTAAGTGAAGAGTGAGTCCTTACTTCAGATGCTTTATTTAATTTGTGTGAGGGACAGGGCATTCGAAAGGGTGGCTGACTGGATGCTACTGCAGGCACACAGGCACTGCCAGGCCTCAGGCTGGCCTAGTTTTGTGCTATGGGGCAGAGAGAGGCTAGGGCAGAATGGGTCGGGACAGGACGAGGTGTGGGCAACCCATGCCAGGCCTGCCCGCTCATCTCTGAGCTTCTTCCAGTCCTATACCCTGGCCTGGTAGTATGAGCAGCATCTATATGTATAGGGAGATTTTTGTCCATGTCAGTATTTTCAGGGGTCATATTTCAGATCTTTGGAACTTAAGTTGGTACTAGTACTAAGCTGACCAGTTTTTTTTTTTTTTTTTTTTTTTTTAAGTGACTCCTTAAGCAGAAGGTCCCTGAATTCAGCAGGAAGGAAACATCATACCCAACATAATTGTCCCTTTTATTCCACCAGTCATGAAGTCAAAAAGTATAGGACCCATTGAAGGTCATGGGTGGCTGGTAGGACTAATACCTAGGGCCTCTGACCTGTAAGGCAGAGCACTTGCTTTTTCATTGGGGCATCTTTCTGAGTAACCTGAGGACAGGATGTAAGCTATTTCTGGAGGCAGGAGTGTCTGAAGCAGGCGTACGGAACTGCCACTGGCTAGCAGTTTGACTTGCCCACCTTGCTCCCAGCAAGACATGAAGTGAGGTCTCATCTATAGAGGGCACCACTGTGCTGAAAGTGGACAAGGTGACATCTGTCCTAGAATAGTCCTGGCAGTGGTCCTGTTTGTTAAACCTCTGGAGCCACTTTTGTTCTGTAGAATTTTTCTTTGGATTGGGTTGTTGGCCCCTTTTGGGTGTGACTCTGTAAACATCCTTAAATGCTTTTACTGTGTTGACTTCTGTCTGCCCCACCTTGATCATGAATTGCCCAGAGTAGAGGCCTTCGCTTCTGTTTGTCTGGACACACCCTTGGCCTTTAGCGCTTTGGCCAGGAAGGGCCTCTCCATACCTATGTGCCACGTGGCCTCTGCTCGGCGCATGGCGCTGAAGCTTGGTTTGCTGCTTTGGGGTGGTGGTGGGGGCTTCCAGGCCCCAGGACCTGAGAGTGCAGGGAGGGATATGGAAGTGGACGGAAGAAAGTGAAAAGGAAAATTAGGAGGGGTCCCCTGAGAGAAGCATAAAAAGCAGCAAGGGCGTCAGGCTCACCTGCATCATCCGAAGAGCGCCTCTTCTGCCACGCCTGGGTGCTGTCCTCCAGGTCAGGACCTGAGCCCTGAAAACAGAGCTGAGTCAGCTCTGACATGAGTAACCCTCGGGGACTGCACCAGACAAGGGGCTTCTGCTTTAGCATTTCATGTCATTTCATGTTGCTAGTTCTTAGATAAGATAAAAACCCATCATGAAGGATGAAGGTTGTAATGAAGTCACCAAGCTCGAGGAAAAGAGCTCTGAAGGTAATGTTTTTTTCTTTTTGAGATAGGGTTTCACTATGCAGTTCAGGGTGGCCTTGAACTTACTTTGTAGCCCAAGTTGGCCTCAAATTCAGTGATCCTCCTGCCTCAGCCTCCCGAGTACTAGGACCACACTCAGCCTCCAAAGTGCTAGGATTACAGGTATGTGTCAACACACCTGGTGGCTAGAGGTTAAGCTTTTTTTCTTCTTCAAATGTATTTGGGTGTTACAGGGTCTTGCTATGTAGCTTGGACTTGTGGTGATCCTCCTACTTTCAGCCTCCCTAGTGCTGGGATTACAGCTGTGCGCCACTATACCAGGACTATGTGGCCAGCTCAGCACTCCATGGAAGTGGGCCTGGTACTACATGTGGTGCCAGGGATCAAACTCTGGTCCCTGCGCTTTCCTAAGCAGGTGTTTTAGTCTGCTGAGCTATCTTGCTGGTCCTAGTATTTTTATGAAACCCCTCTACAAAAGAGCTGGCTGGACTCCCTGACTAGTGCCACGGTAGGGGAAGAACTGCAGCCAACACCTCCTAATGCCCCAGAACCCATTTCGTCCACTGAGACACCAGGAATGGGGAAGCAGAAGGAGGGGTGGAAAGCGACCCACAGGACCCTCAGTTTGCTGCCCCAAGCTCCACTCACCTCTTGTTTCCCATCAAAGCTCCAACCTTTGGCTCTTCCTAACCCAGGGAGGGCAACACCATGCACTGCTGGCTGCTGTGCCGTCCCAGGGGCTGTGCCCACATCCCCTTCCTCTGACCCCTCAGTGCCCTGGAACAAGGTCTCCTGTTTACAAGCAGTCCCTAATGGAGAAATGGCTCTCCAGGCAGCAGGGCAGCCACTGGCTGTTCCTCTCTCCCACCACGTCCCCAAGCCTAGGGAAGTCCTTCCCACACCTAGGAGGTCTCCTGCCCCACTCCACATATGGCCCACTCAACATGATCTGGGCCACCAGACCCTCGTCCACTCTCAAGGAGTGGGGAACCGGATGACCAGTGTTCCTCAGAACTCCGGGTTCTAGCATTCCCCCTTTAGGTTTGAGTAGGGTTGGGGAATGGGCTACATCTAGGTCAGGAGAAGGGAGAACACAGCCCCCTGTCTCACTTACCATCTTCCTGCGTAAGGAAGGCCCCCGGCCTGCCCCAAATCCAGGCATGAGGTTGCTTTCCTCCTCTGGGCTCCAGCAAGGAGAAGAGTTATTGCCGAGGCTTGGGGGTTCTGGGCTAGGGGGGCTCTCCTGAGTTGGGGGTGGGGGTGGGGGTGGAGGGAGGAAGAGCCCAGCGGTGGGGGACCCTGGCCCCCTGTCCCCCTTGAAGCTCCGGGGACGGCGAAAATGAAACAGTCCTCGGCGTCTCTTCTTCTGGAGCGGAGGCAGGGGCGGCTCTGAGAGACCCGGCCGCACTGTTCTCAGAGTTCGGGGGTAGCTGGGCAGAGTTGGGGTGAGTCAGTAATACGTGCCAGGTGGAGCTCAGACGGTGCTATTGGTCTATCCTGAACACCCCAAAGGTTCCTATCCCCGCTCTCATCCAGTCTCTCCTGCTACTCTGTGCCCCCTTCTACTGCATCCTCAGGGGAGATGGTGTCCTTAATTTCCTGGTCACAACCTCCAGCAGCCTCATTTTCTAACATCAACTCCTCCTTTCAGACACTCCTGCACCCCAAGGCCTTCTCATAGCTTCTCCAAGTGACCCAGCTCCTTCACAGCCCCTGTTCAGCCTGATACTGCTTAGGTCTAGACTTAGTAAAAAAAAAGGTGAGTTGATTTGAATAAAAATATTATATGACAGACATTATGGTCTTTAGGGACTACCACCCACTCCATCCCAGTGCCTGTCACTCCTGCTCTGTCCCCTCATTGCACTCATGATCTCCACTTTTTCGGTTCCCTTGAGGAGATTTAGAGGCTATGAGAGCTAAGAGGTAGACAAGGAAAGGTTGGAATGTGGGGAGCATTCCAGAGAGGTTGGCTTGGGGCACTGTTGCTAGAGACTAGGATGGGAGCTGGGAGGAGAGGAGCACTTTTGTAGCCTTTGGGTCTGCTGAAAATGGGAGTGTTTAGGCACCACACCTGGAGCTCTCATCCATGACCCTCCGGCTGAAGAAGTCCTCCAGCCCCTCATCCAGGCAGCTGGCCATCCCATTCTCCTGTCGTGTCCCAGGAACTGGTACCTGCTGGGAAAAAAGGCCTATGTGATAGCTCATCTGGCTCAGGAAGGCCCACTTTCCATCCACTCAGGGCCTTCCCTTTTGGGATTAGCCCCATGGAAATTTAGACTTCAGTTTTTCCTGGGCATCTCCTAAGCTTAGTGGCTCTTGGCTTTATCCTACTCCCAAATGAAAATGTCACTGTCTGGCAGACAAAGTTTTTTTTTTTTTTTCTGAGGTAGGGTCTTGGTTTGTATGTCTCTATTGCTGGTCTCAAACTCATGGGATACTGCCTCAGACTCTGGAGTAGGTGGAACTGCAGGTCCATGCCACCAGGTCTGGCAAGACAGGTTTCATATCTGTAACAAGGTATAGCTCTCCTCCAAACTGGATAACCCCTCAACTGTTTTACTGCTTCCCTGGACTCTTGCCCCAAACCCCAAAGCTAGTATCTCTAGTATTTCTGGGTCCTAAAAATAGAACTCCTTGCTCTGGCACTGCTAAGGAAAGCTAGTCCTCTCCCAAGGCCTTCGGGACTCACATTGGGCCGGCCAGGACCTGGAGGGGTGGTCCTAGGGGGCCGGGGCCTCCCTTGTGTTTGATGCCTCAGTTTATAGCCATGAGTAGGCAGCTCAGATAGACCTTCCCAGGAGCCACTTGCTGTGGGCTGGCTGCCCCCGAGTCCTGAGAACCAGCCAGGGGGGATGCCCAGGTTCCCCAGTTGGCTTTCCATGTCTTGCGGACTGCCACCTGTGGGCAAAACACTATTGAGGGAGTAGGAAGAGGAGAGAGGAAGAGAGGAAGATGGAGAGGTAGAGAAAAAAGAAAAGGATAGGGAAAGGCTAGCAGCCTGGCAGACATTAGAACAGAGGCTGCAGGACTCACTGATGAAGGCAGACACTGGGCGGATCTTGCGGCAGCGTTTCTGTTTTTTGATGGCCATAGTGTCCTGCAGGAATGAAGACAAAGAGTAGGTTGGGTGTCAAGTCCTAGATCTGACACTTCCCATTCCTCACCCAGGCATTTTTAGAGCTCATTCTGTCTCTTCCTCTTCAGGTGGCTGAGACTGGATGAGGGAAGAGAGTCAGGCACAGCGAGCTGGAGCTTGGAGTCCAGGCAAGTGGAGGCAGGGAGGGGGAGCAGTGCCACGCCCTTCAAGGGGCAGACCCAGGTTAAGGGAGATGGGAGCGTGGAGGGGCTCACAATGTTGGTCCCAAGTTCATCATCAGTGGTCTCCTCATGGTCATGGTTCCGGCCTCGGCCTCTAGAGGACAGATCCTGCCCTTGGCTTGGCCCTCCTTGTGGATCTGACAGTGTCCTTAGCTGGGTCAGGTGCCGGGCCTGGGGAAGACAGGTGTGACTAGGATCTCAGGAAAGCAGCCCACCTCCAAGAGTCTGGAGGGGGAGAGAGCCTAGATGAGCTCAGACTTACCAGGCTCTTGTGGGAGTGGTACAACTCCTGCAGGATCTCATCCACTATAGAGTTGGTCAAATAGGTGACAACAGAGAGCTTCACCTCACTGTGGGCATAGGTGAGACTGCTTAGCCAGCCCCTGCCTGCCTTCTGAGCCTCGGCACCTCCTTGCCTGGATGCCTGAGAGAATGTGCCAGCTGGCCTGGCTGCCCACACAGAACATTGCTGCTGTAGGAGGCACTCAGGGCCACCATACTCATGACTCGTCCCACCCACTGACCTCCCGAGCTCAGGCGTGCATGGGCCAAGAGGGACTGACGGAGACGAAGGAGGCTCCAGGTCAGATGCTCCACTGGAACAGAGCTAGGTAAGTTTGGGTGCTGAGCAAACCTTGCTGCCTGCTAATGCAAGAATAGAAACCAGAACTTCCTGAGCCTGGCTATTTCCCAGGTATGCATACTCCTGTCCTTTGGTTTGGTATGTAGTAGTGCCCTGAGCCCAAAGGAAAGAACTCTGAGTGCAGTGAAAACTGGCTGAAGGACAGGGTCCCCTATACACATGTCTTGCATCATTTTTCTTTGCCAGGTCTCTGAGGAGGTTGTGTTTTGTTTCTTGGAGGCAATCCTTGGTGCATGTGTGTGAGTTTGGGTATGTATACCTGTTTGTGCATCAGTCTGGTTCCTAAACCCTAGCTGAGTACTGAGATTTCTAGGGCAAAGACTAGTGGACCCTAAATAGAAAGGTTGCATTTGGTTAATGATTTATCCCTTGTAATGGAGATTTTCCATTTATTATTCATTGCTGATAATTTGCAAGTCCCTAAGTGCTCTGGGCCAAATCCAGCCCCTCCCCAGGACCAAGCCTTAGCCTCTCACTCCAGCTTGTTCTGAATGTCTTGTCCAGCTTGCTCCAGCAGTGCCCCTCGGATGAAGTTCCGGGGCACAGTGACGCGCTCTGCCACATTGCTCAGCATTTTGTTGTGTCCCTCGGCCACCCGCATGGCCACAGGGCATAATTCCTGCGTCAGGCTGACCATGGACTCCAGGATCACCTAGTGAGGGGAAAGGAGGCCACAGCCCCAAGGGGACAGGGTCAGGGCTTGCATTACAGGGCAAGAGTCTTCCACCTATCTCTTATAGTCCCTGCAGTGAGACTGAGGGATCTGCCCAAGGTCATGTGGCGGTGTCAGATCCTCGGATACTTAGGCTGCTCCATTTCTTGCTCCTTATACCCTCCCACACAGAGGCGGAGTCAGTTCAAGGATCAAAATACAGAGAGAGGAGAATCAAAAGTTCAGGGTTCAAGATTTGAGTCATCAGAAAAAGATGGCCAAGACTTGGCACAGGGGAACTGTGGGTGGACGTGGCTCTGAACATTACCTTCTTGCTCTCCAGTAATGCCCCTGTTATGCTCTGACGTCAGCTCTTAGCTTAGATCCCTGGTGAACACTGAGCTCCCACAAGGCTTCCTCCCTCCCCTAGGACTTGCCTGCAGCTCCTTGTCCACGGCTTTCGACACCTCACTGGCGACTGACTCCAACCTCTGCCGCACAGGCCCATCATTGGCCAGAACATGGCCCAGCTCATAGAGACTGGGGAACAGCTGGGGAGATAGGAAGTAAGGTTTAGAGATCAGAATCAGGCCTTAGGAGATCTGTGGGGGCCCCGGACTAGGGGACAGAGGCAGTGGGCAGTGCCCGGACTGCCTGGGTTGGCATGGTTGGAGGGCTCACCGCTCGGGAGTTCTTGGCATCCTTGATGAGGTCCCGAGCATAAAGAAGCTCATCCTGCACAGGCTCCAGTGGGCACAACCTCAGGGCCCGCACCTCCTCCTGCACTCGTCCACACAGCCGCTGCAGCATCTGGAGCACAGGGGTAGGAGTGTCAGGGGTTCCAAGCTGGGCCTTTGGGTGCTACTGGTGCCTCCCTGAGGGTGGTGATGGAAATGTCTCTGGGGGGTCTGGTCTTTCCTGGTATGCTGTTCTTGAATGCCCAGTTGAACTCCTCAAGTCCTGTGTACGCCTTGGACTGCCCATTATTTGTCTACCTATGTAAGGGCTGATATTCTAAATTTCCCATCTTACATTTTAAATTTCCTATCTTGTTGCTCCCTGACTTGCTCAGTCCACTTAGGGGCCATGTGATGCCTCCTTGTGCCCCCACCCTGTGTGCTCCACCACCTCACTCCTGAGCCTTGGCATCCCCATCCCCTGTGCCTGCCCAATGTGTTCTCGAGGGAAACGTTTACTTGCTCGGCGCTGCTGGTCACCAGGCCCTGCTGCAGCCTGAATGCCTGCTCCTGGGGACAGGTTTGGGAGTGGTTGTTCCTCACCAGGCACCATTGGATCTGGAGATGACAGAGGGGGCAAGGTCAGGGCTGGGGATGGGAGGTGCCCTCTGCCCCTTGCTGTACCTCCCCACCCTACCACCCTCAGCACAGTACCCCACACCTTCTGCCAGACGTCTTCCGTGCGCTCAGGAGCACTGCGGTAGGCTTGGGAGATGTCGCTCACTGGGAAGGACATGAACCGCAGTGTGTGGTTGCTGTGGAACACAACAGTACAGCTGGGTGGGAAAACGTCTAAAAATGAGAGGCCTGGCTCCTAAACCCACCCCTTGCTCACCATTCTCCCTCTTCCATGGCCCTTTCTTACTTTTTTTTTTTTTTTGAAATGGGGACTTCTTATGTAGTTAAGGCTGGCCTTGAACTCTCTATATAGCTCAGGCTGGCCTTGAACTTGTAGTAATCCTCCTGTCTCAACCTCCAAGTGCTGGGATTAGAGGGATGCACCACCACACCCTGGCCCTTCCTCACTTTTCTGTGTGAATAAGTCAAGGAGATCAGGGTGCAGGTGGGGTAGCTCATACCTGGTCCTGGCACAGTGTGGCTGGGGGCTTGAATCGGGGCAGGGCCTTGATCAACTCACCTCTCCAGAGCCCTTGCGATGTCCAGGAAGCCCAGGGCAGATGTATTGTTCCGATCCCATAGGATAGTTCTGGGAAGAGGGTAAGCTCCCGTTTGTTACCTCCCTCTCTCTGGGTCCCCGTTATGGCCAGGGCTGTAGCCCTCCCTCCTTTCCTGGGTACTGAGGCTGACTCAGAGCTAGTCCTGTGACTGGGTGTCTTCCTGGCTGGGAAACAGGGCATGGAGCTCAGCAGGGAGTCTTGGGGCTCAGGGTCCAGGTGTCGGCATCACCTGAGCGATGAGTTTATCTGCAAGGCCTTGGACAGCATCTTAGCCCCGATGTCCTCCATCCCGTTGCCGCTCAGATCCACCTTGGCCAAGCAGGTGTTGCTGCCCAGGGCGTTGATGAGGATGCTGGTCCGAAGCTTCAGCCGGGAGTCTGCCACCGACAGTGACTGCAGGGACTGAGTGGCAAGTGGGGGTTGGGTCCAGTCCCTGCAGCCCCTGCTACTGCAGGTTCCCTCCTGCAGGGAGGTTGGTCACTCACACAGTCCTCTTCCTGGATCAGCTGTACCAGCTTGTGTAGGATCTCCTCCAGGGTCCTGTGGGGAGGCAGGGCTCAGAGCAGGAGGGGAGGGGGCTGGAGTCATGATATTTTGGAGGAGAGAGGTGGACAGAAGTACTGCATGAACTTAGGACGGATGGGTGATAGGACGCGGGTCTGGGGCCTGGGGTGTGGCAGTGGGGGCTCACTTGGCCTTGACATTGAAGTTCTTGCCCAGGAATAGGTGCTTGAGGGACTTGTTCTTGCCAAGGGCAGGCACCAATGTCAGGAGGTCTGAGTCGAACCCTGGTCAGTGGATGGGACAGGCCTGGCTTTGAAGCCCCAAGCTTACCGGAATCTCCCCAGGGCTCCTTCCCCTGCTCAAGGAGGTCCCGCTGCTCACCATTGTCTGACAGATCAAGGCTGCCCACACAGGTGACAGATCCCAGCTGCTCCTGCAAGGCCTGGGCTCCTGCTGAGCGGAGCTAAGAAGATGGTGTAAGGCAAGGTAGATGGGGTTTGGGGTGGGTAGTAGGGCACCTGTGGTCCTTAAAGAATGGAGCGGTGACCTCTAGACTGACAGTCATACTAGGCCTTGTGTGTAACATCAGGAAGACCCCTTCCCACACCCATGCATCCCTAGAGCCTCTCCCTTCCCACAGTCCAGAAGGCTGCTACTAAGATTGCCTGCTCCTGCCCTCTGCTGGGAATGCCTGGTATCTCCCACCCAAAGCTCAGCAGAGTTACAGATTTGGGAAGAGGGCACAGACCACATCTGAGAGGGAAAGCAGAGGTTTGGTCAGGGCAGGTGTCCCGGTAGAGTGAGATGGAGCCAGCATTTGACTTTGGTTGGAAAAATAAATGCTGTGGTGGTGGTGAGGGGAAGGTAGCTGGGTAGGGAGACAGAGGACTCACCTCACAGCTGCTGAGGTCCAGGTGCAGATCACTGAGGTGGCTGTTGAGGGAGAGGCCCTGAAGCAGTGCCCTGTGGGAGGAAGTCACAGGCCCACATTCACACCTCCCCAAAGTTCCATGGCTCCCTGGGTACTCCAGCCCTGCACCCGCCCGACCTGAGGGCTTCCAGGGGCAGCCTTGTGGCCGAAAGGTTGACATGGCTCAGTGTGTAGGCGCTGCTGAAGAACTGCTTGAAGGCCGGTGGGGCTTCCCGGCCCTTCCTGCAGAGACCCCTGGATCAGCAGAGGAGGGGGTGAGCCACAGCTCACTCCAACCCTCCCTGGCCCTCCTGACCCCACCTGTGGGTGCAGCTGTTTCGAGCCAGGTTGAGGTAGGTGAGGTGGGAGCAGCAGCCATGGAGCAGGGCACCCAGAAGCTGTAGGGAGAGTGAAGGGCTTCAGACGGGCTGGCAGGAAGGGTTGGGGTTGGGTAAAGACTCACTTCAACCTTCCTTCAAGGTCCCTGCTCCTGCCTCTCTCTGTGGGCTCTTCCCTTACACTTTGTAGGCCATTTACACCCCCCCCTCCCAATAATGGGGATTGAACCCAGGCCTTGGCACTGAGCTAAGTTTCCAGGCCTTTTTAATTTTTTTTATTTTGAGGCAGGGTCTCAATAAATTACCCTACCCAGGCTCAAATTTGGGATCCTTGTGCCTCAGCCTCTCAGAGTGCTGGAATTACAGGCATGTACCATCATGCTTGATCTCAAAGGCTCTACTTTTTTTTCTGTGAAAAGTGGGTTATTCCCTGGCTGGCTGCAATAGGTGAGGAAAAACTCAGAGGCAGTGGGCCTATAAAGCAAGGCCACTACTGGCTCCCAGGGTGTCTTTGCAAGTTAGGGGACTCATCCTTCTCCACTGGTGGAGCAGCCCTAAGTCAGGTTACACATCAGGGAATAGAGTGAGGGGTGGCTTCTGGGCACAGTCTTCTGCCCTGGTTAGGTACACACCGGTATGAGCTACAGTGAAACAGAAGTCATCTTGGCTGCTCTACCCAGCCCTGTACTCAGCGAAGATGGGATGAGACAGACATCACCCAACCTTCCCTGTCTCTTCTGCTCAGCTCCCTGTATCACCAGCCTCTCACCAGGTCCACAGTGCAGTCAGTTCCTGACAGGTCCAGGTGCACCAGGGCATTGGGCTGGGCCAGGAAACTGTAGAGGGCCTGGGAAGAGAGGATGAAGAGATTGCAGGGGAATGGCTGGAGGAGTTTCTCTAACTCAGAGGCTGCAGCGCGCAAGACTCCCAACTCCCAAGGCCCGAGCGCTTCTGCAGGGGTAGAGGCCACACGCCGTGTACTCACATTGGCCTCATCTGTGGCGAGCAGCCCGGCATTCTTGCTCAGGTCCAAGTATCGAAGGGAGCTGGCAAAGGCTGGGTTGGCCCCAAAGGTCTGGCCCAGCGCCTGGAGCCCTGAGCACAGAGGGCACTGAGCTGGGTTGGCCCCCATCCCCACCTTTACCCCTTGGTATACAACTCTTCCTTGCTCCCTAAATGTGATTCCTTTTCTCCATTGGTCCCTGAGGTGATGTGTGAGCGTGTGGGTGTGTGTCTGGGGCCCAACATCACAGGCAGCACTGAGGGAAGGCCAAGGTCTGAGGTCTGAGGTCAGGGGTCCTGGTATAAGTACCTCGAGGGGAAATGGCAGTCTTGGCCAGGCACAACTTGGTGAGGCCGGTGGGGAAGCAGAGGAGCTGTTGGCTCAGGCTGAGGAAACCTGGGCAGTGGAGAGAGAATGAGTCCTGTGAGGGGCTGGGCAGTGGATGGAGAGTCAGATGGGGCTTAAGTGGGGTGCAGGCCTGGGGTCAAGGTGGAGGTGCAGGGGCAGGGGCTGCCATCAGGCTGAAGAGCCCCTGTTCAGACCTGGGTTGGACTCTGGGCTAGGATGGGCTCTGCATTTGGAAGGAATAAGATTCAGGGCTGGGGCTCACCCTTGTCCTCGATGGGGTTGTGGGACAGAGTGAGGGCATGCAGCACACAGCTCCCGTTCTCCCCAAACACCCCGGCCAGCTTCTGGACAAAGTCCCTTCAGGGAAGGGGAGGAAGGATTCGGCCTGAGCTGAGCCCCAGGTCCCAGCCTCTGGGTTCCCCTCCTCCTCTACCCATCTTCCTGGCTTGGGCTGCAATGTCAGAAAACAGAGGCCCCCCACAGGGGCCAGTATGGGACCTGCCAGGGACCTCATCACTTCTCCGGAGTACCTACAGGCATTTTACACTTTAGCAAGTTGTGTTGAGACAAAGCCCAGCTGTGTGTCTTCAACACTGTAGCAGCCCACCCTGCTAGGAAGTTGATAGAAGTGGGGGGAGGCCACATATACGTCTGGAGCACCAAGAGGCTGAGGTCTGAGTCGTAGCTTGACTGTGTGCTTTTTGGCCTCTTTGGGCCTCAGATTCCTCTCTAAAGATAGGAGTTGGGGGAATCGTCCAGGGACCCACATTGTGCTCTGAGGTTTTGGGGCCCTAAGACTACATGATGCATTGTCACTGGCCACAGAGGGGACCGGCCTCACGTCTTAAGCCCGGCATTGTCCAGCACCAGCTCTTCCAGGCTCCCCGACTTGCTCAGAGTATGTAGCACCTGTTCTAGCACTTCTGAGCCCTGAGGACAGAAGGGTCCTGAGATCAGAAGCCAAGAGGACACTGCTCTCCCTTCCCTCAGCCCATCCTAATTCCTACCAGCCGCAGGTCTTTGCAGTAGAGTTTGGTGAACCACTGGTTGTAGGCCAGGGCTGCCACCATTAGGGCCAAGTCTCTGTGGGGACATTGATGGGATGGGAAGTGGTAAGGAGGTAGTTGTGACAGGAGAAAAGAGGCCAGGGATAGGGGGCTGGCCTGGGGAAAACTTGATGGATCAATGGTAGGGGGAGTTGGGGATATAGAGTAGGGGTTGTGGGTGGGACTAGAAGGGAGATCCTTGACAGGGTCAGGGTTGGGAATATGGGAGGTTGAGTCTCAGCCCCATCTGCTTACCGGCTCTCCAGGTGGCTGAAATCCAAAAGATTGAACTCTCGATTATCCTCAGCATGGTAGATGGTGTCTACATCCTTAGAGAGGTGGAACTGGCTCACACTCACTCCCCACCCTCCCGCTACCTCCTCCCTCTGGGTTCCACCTGCTCCCTGCTGGGTCCTGGTCCCACATACCCATTGTACTTCCTCACGGCAGTGCAGCCCATTATAGTCACACAGGGCAGCATAGGTCTCAGAGAAGCCACCTGTGGGGTGAGAGATGGGCTGGCTTCATGAATGGTAAGGGGATGGGGAGAAGGCTTGAGGTTCAAGGGACAGTCAAGGTCACTAAAGATGCCAGTGTCCTAGGTTCCTGCTATCCTATGAACCTCCTGAAATCCAGGAGATGGGGAGTCCATGGGTAGGCAAATGCTCTTCTGACAAAACTGCATGGGACAAGGAGGTCTCAGTCCCACAGTGCTCATGTCTGCCTCTGCTCACCACACACACTGTGAGTGGTAGATGTTGAAGTCTCAGAGTTGGGGGATGTATCTCGGGGTCCCTCTGGTGTGTCTGCATTTCCACGCCGGATCAAGCACCTGGAAGATGAACAAGTAATCCCAGAGAATGGTGGAAAAAGGCTCTCAATTCTTCGCAAATTATGGCTTCTGAGTCACCAGGAAGGCAAGAGGGGGACATGTGCATTCTTCTCATGTCTCAGAAGGCTAGGAGCAGGGAGGAGAAGTCTCTTCATTTAATCCCTCAAAGGACCCTCATTTGCCACTCACCCAGGGCCTGGGCAGACCTTGGAGAGAGCAGAGCTCACATGTCGTGTCACCTGGTCCACACTCTCTGCTGATGGCAGCCGCATGCTCACCATGCCTCGCTCAGTCTCCACCAGGATCTGGAGGACAGGAAGTAGAAAGCTTCAGATATGGACTCCCTTCTCCAGCTGGCCCAACAGCAGGCAGAGTTCTGATGCTCACCTGGTTCTGACTTAGGGTGTTGAAGGCGCGGATCTCTAGGACATTGAAGGAGCTCTCTACCTGGAGGGACAGAGACTCTCACCTCTTGGTAAGGGCCTGGTCGCCAGATATGAGAGAGAGCATATCAAATGTGTCTTCCATTTTTCCACTGCACTCACCTTGGCAGGGATCTTAAGGGGGAAGAGGTGGAGGCGCCAGGAGGTCAGGGCCTGAAGAAAAGAGTACAGGTGGTTCATGGTAGCTACCTTGGAGCTGGTGCCCTGCTCTTCAGCCCGCTCAGCTCTGCTGTGCCCCCTCTCCTGCCCCACCCTAAGGCTCCTGGACTTGACCCACCCCAGCCCTCTCCCCAGACTTTGTCTCCTCAGCCCTTCGCACCTCTGTCTCTCCTGCCCAGCTCCTTCCTCCCTCCCAGACCAATGCCCTTACCAGCACTCTGTCCTCAAACTTCTTGGGTTTTGTCTCTAGCTTCACACGATGTTGTTGGAGCACAGCGCCTTGGCTCAGACACCTCCGGACACTGTCTGTGGGTGGGTGGGGCTGCTCAGAGCACTTTTTATGGTGGCCATCCCCACCTTCCAGGGCTCTCCAGAGACAGGCAGAGCCAGGGGCAGATGAGAGGAGAGAGAAATAGGGGCAAAGAGTGGGACAGAGACTTCCTTCTTGAGTAACTTCTCCTGTTAAGAGGGAGTCTTGTGTGCTGAAAATTCTGATTCCTGGTGTCCCTGAGTGAGGGGACAGTTGCTGAGTGACAGTGTCTGTGGGAGGGTGTGTCTTACACTTCTGAGGGTGTGAGGATGTTTCTAACCCATGTACTACAGCAGCCATCAACACATACACAGTGAGTCAGTATGTGGGGGTGTCCCTGGATGGCATCTAGGTGGTCTGAATGGGAGGCTGCCTTTACTATGGGTGTGTGTATACTTCTGATGACTCCAGGAGACTGAGTGAGGCACTGAGTGGGGACAGAGAAGTGTGAATGAGTATGTTGGCTTGCAGCTGTGGAAGGGGCACAGTGCCAGACTAGGGGGTGAGGGAAGGATTTTGGTGTGTAAATGAGTGTGTGTAAATGAACCCCATACCCATCTGCTGGCAGACTGGTCCAGACAGCCCATACATGCATACGTGTGGTGGGGCACTCAGCTTCTGTAAAGACATGTGCACACGCATTCCATGTTGGGCTCCTGTGCATGTGTAGGTGAGGGAATCGCCACAGTGCAGGGCTCTGGGTATCCTTGAGCGCCCTGCTCTCTGCGTGGGCTAGCGCTAGCCTGTACTCCCACCTCTGGGGGTCAGGGCTGTGGCAGCGCTGGGGCCCGGCCTTGGCTTGGACTGAGTCTTGAGAGCTCAGGAAGCAGGAGAGGCCTTGAGGAGTGGGTGGTGGGTGTTGAGAAGGGGGCAGGCTGGGGCTGCAGAGGGTGAGTCGAAGAGACCTCACTCTCGGGTTTTCTCCAACCCCAGCGCTCTTCCCCGGATTCCCTCCTCTGCCCCCCGGCCTGCGCCAGCCAGCCGAGCTCCTAGGAGCATCTTCAGGGCCAGTTCCGGGGCGGGGCGGGGCGGAGGGGAGGGAGGGACCTGAGACCACAGCGGTCGGGACAGCGGCTTGTGTCGCCTGGCCCCGCCCGGCGAAGGTGGGGGAAGCGGGGACGCTCCGGAGGGGAGACAGGACGCCTCTCAGAGGGATGGGTCAGAAACACCAACAGCCGGCCGAGCAGCGCGGCAGGAGAACTGCACCTGTCACCGAGGAGCGGGACGGGCGGTGCCAGGACAGGAAGGTCCTGATAGGGTGAGGCAATCAGAGGAAGATGCTCCGGGGTCAGCGACGCCCGCGCGGGGACGAAGGGGCAGGGGCAGCTTTAGAGCGAGGACGCACGAAGGGTCGCCGGCACCAGGCTGGGGTGTACCGCGGGCAGGAAAACGCTGAGTCTGGGATGCTCCCAAACGGGGCGTCCCGGGGACCGAGGCGACCTCGTACCTTGCAGCTCGCGGGTGAGCTCCACGCTGGCCTTGGCCATGGTGGCCGCTGCTGCTTCTGCACAGGAGCCGCCGCCGCCGCCGCCGGGAAGCCGCGGCACATGCTAGTCCCGGCTCCGGCAGGGCCCGGCGCTGCGCGCTGCGGCCGCCGCGGAGCCCGCGCCTGTCAGGGGCGGCTGCGCGAGCGCTCCTCCCCCGCCCGGGAGCGCCGGGCCTCCCGCCCCGCCCGGAGAGTGCCGGACCGAGCATGCGCGCCTCGCGCCGAGCCGCGTGAGACCCCCGCGCGCGCTCACGCCGACCCCTCCCGCGGGCTGCCTCGTGAGCCGCTCTGTGCGCATCGCGTGGTGCCCCGCTGTCTCCGGGGCGCAAGGCAGCATTCGTGCTTTCTGTGCCACCCACTCCTTTCGGACACGGAGGGTGGGACCCCCCCCCTCCCCATGTCTTTGTTGATTGGCCTGGGCGCCCCCCTCCCCCCCGCGGGTCATTTTGTAGGTCCCCTCCCTTTCAAGCTGCCTGCTTAGGACCAGTCCGGCTTGTCCTTGCTGACCCTGGAGGGAATTCCAAGCCAAGGGCGATGCCAGGAAAGAACCTAGCGGGATATTGGGGGCGTTCGTCCTTTCCTGCGTTTCATTCAGCCTCGGAGATCCCCATGGCGTCCTTGGCACCCATAGCTGAGGCTGTGAGGCTGAGAGTAGCACCTGGGAGTTCTGGAGCCACCTCCTCCTAGCTGGCAGCTCTGCAGACACCTCCACCCCTGGGCTGCAAGCTTAGGTCCTGGAGATAGGGAGGAGGGATGGAGGATCCAGCAGCCTGCCCAGACTTCTGCTCTCTGCTCAGTTGTCATTCCTAAGCACCCCACACTGAGAAATGAACACACTGATTCAAAGCAAGGCGATTATTTGCATTTTATTTGCACCTCATTTGCAAGCTGTTAATTTCCAGCCTTGTTCCTTCCACTCCGGGTTCTCTCCCATCTCCCCTCAGGTTCCCCAGAGATGTAGGAAAAAAAATATTTGTTCGTCTTTGCCAAGGTAGATGCAGGCTTCTCCACAGGCTTGTACTGTGTTCTCAAGGTAGCCTTTATCCAAGGCCACGGCGACAATGAGAACTCTTATTAAGACCACTTCATGACTGGAAGGGTTGGACCTTCTCATAGGGCAGAACTGATTTTGGGGGGTGAGTAGTATGATAGGCAGAGGTGTCCATCCTGTCCTCAGAGGCGGGATGGGGTTCCTCCCCCTACCACCACCGTCTCCCCTGTGATGTAGCTGGCGTCTTCAGAGCACAAGAAAGATACAATGCCTGCGCACTCTTCTGGCTTGCCGAGTCTGGAGGACAGGGAAACCAAGTAAAAAACAGTCAAGGCCTCATCACCTGGCCCAGTGAAATTTGCTTAGCCAAGAATTATTAAATGATTTTCTATTTTTTGTGGGATCAGGGTTCGAACTCACGACTTTGCACTTGCCACACAGGCACTTGTGCCACGGCCCCCTTAGATGCTTTTTTAGGCACAGTATATGAACTTACCATGGTAAGCTTACCAAGTTTGCTTACCATGAGGATATTTTATTATAGTTTAGTGAAGGGATAAATACTGCATTTGCAAGGCCAATTGTAATTATATGCAGATCATACAGAGACACTCTGGTTTCTAGAGAGCTCAGAACACCAAAATGTAAAGTTGTATTGATAAAAATGTGAATGATTATTTCCTACTTTAAAAGAATTGGTCTCACGTGTACATACCATTCAAATATCAGGGAGCCTGTGATAGTGAATAATGTGTTTGTTATGGTTTCTTTTGTACAGGTTCAGTACAGACAACTTGTTCAGGAATTTATTATTGTACTTTTAGGTCATTGTTAATTCTCATTGTACCAGTTATCCCATAGTTAAACTAACTGACTGCCATAGTATACTATTGAAGTGGGCAGAGCAGCTCAAATCTAGAAGGCCTAGAGTGGGTTCTCCAATCTAGCTGTATATTACAGTTATTTGGAATTTGAGAAGTTTAACAAAAAGAAAAGAGATAATCAGTTTCCACCTTTGGCCAAGTAAAGAAGAATCTCAGCTCTGGGGTCTGAACAACTGCAGTATGGAAAGTCTCAGGTGATTCTAATGGGCATCCAGCATTGTGATGCATAGGGCTAGATCATTCATCGGTGTGCCAGATGACAATAACCAGACTTACATTTGTGTACTAGGCCTGTAGCTCAGGTGTCAGAATGACTTTGAGAAGACTGTGTCTGGGATGTTTGGACCCATAAAGAGGTAACCATTGCTGGCAGTTGTCCTTGAGGGGTCAAGATGGAGAAGACAGACAAGAGTGCCCAAGAGCCAGAGAGTGGGGAGAGGTAGGCAACTTAAAGGAAAGACAACTCAGCAAAGGTGTCTGAACCATTTGGCCAGCTAGTTGGGTAAAAGGGCAATTTCCTTATGCAGAGGAATCTGGAGCTTAGTAAAGCCCCTCATTCCTTTTGTTTGGAGTGTAGAATCATCAACCTAAATTTTGGAAACATGACTCTTTATTAAAGGTGAACTAAGTAAAAAAAAAAAAAAGCTTTTGTTTTGGTTTGATTCCTAGTTTGCAGAGATAGTACATAGGAAGAGAAAGAGGGTGTCAGGGCTTCTTTCAGTTTGGCTGTGCTGAAACCTTGTGGCCTACGCTTTTTGTAATGGAAGCAGCCTCCTTGCTAAGTAAGGCTTCTGTAACGGAGGGTTTACGAACTTTGAAGTTTATGAAGCAGAGAAGAATATAGCTGCGTTATCTGTGGAACCCAGATAGTGAGCTGTGGTCTATGTTAGTGACCAGACATTTCTACCTTTATCCCTTTTTTTTTGGTCTTTTTGAGACAGGGTCTTGCTATGCAGTTTCGGCTGGCCTTTAGCTTACTTTGTAACCCAGGCTGGTCTGGAACTTGCAACCATCCTCCTGCCTCAGTCTCTCTGGTGCTGGGATTATTGGTGTGTACCACCACAACTGGCTTACTTTTATCCCTCTTAATCATCCCTGTAACAGCTTACCTTCTTTTTTTTTTTTTTTTTCAGAACTGGGGATTGAACTCAGGCCTTTGCACTTGCCAGACAAGCGCTTATTCTACTGAGCTATCTCCCCAGCCTCTGTAACAGCTTACCTTCTAATACGCATGGATTCTATTATGCTGTCCTCTCTTGCCTTGTCCATCCACAACTGCAGGAAGAAGGGAAAAGTCTTTATGTACAAATGAAGGAAACTGAGGGACAGAAAAGGGAGGAAATTGTTCCCCCATTAAGTGAAAATGACGGAAAGACTCTTCACTCTTTGTTGCTTCTTGGCTCCCAGCTCATCCCATTGTCCTTCTCTGTTCCATTCTTTTAGCCTCAATCAGTGATCAAGCCCCAAGTATCTTGCTGGGTCTCCTCAACTCTCATACACTTTAGGAGATATGAAACAGTGTGAATAGAGTCTGAATTCCAGTCTCTACCCTGCAGATCAGGAAAGGAGTTGCCTGGGAAAGGCAGCTGGTACGGGGAGGGAGCAGAGGTGGGTGAAAGCGTAGCATGCAGGTACTAGGATTCCCTATCCAAAAAGATGCATCCTTCAAAGGGCCCCAGGGGACTGCAGGATTCCCTTCCTTACCATACTGCTGAAATTAGTCTTGATGAGCCCAGGTGCCAAGCAGTTTACTCTAATGTTCTTTGGAGCCAGCTCTACTGCCAGGTTCTTGGTAAGGCCCAATAAGGCTGTTTTACTAACATTGTAAGGACCCAGGCCCTGGAGAAAGAAGAGAATGAGTTAGTCTGTTAGTTAGCAGGTCATTCTTGGTTCTTATTCAATGTCAGTGCAGTGGTCAGCAGGTGTCTCCTTAAAGGGTTTGTCACAGTTACAATTCATGGAAGCACACATTTCTGGTGGGAAGGTACTTGGTGATGTGATTCTAAAACAGGACAAATATTCCTCTGGCAACTAGAGGGATGGGAAGATATGGAACACAGAGCAGACTAAAAGTGATAGGTAAAGGGATTCTTACCAGAAATGGGGAAAAGGCTGCTACAGAAGACACAATCACTACTGAGCCACCTCTGGAAAAAAAAGGGAGGTGATTCTCTTTCCACTGGAGACCACTGCCCTCAGCCCCTGTGGGGGTCTCATCTCACCCATGCTCCCTCTCACTCTCTGTACCCTCGTTTCTCCATTTCAGGCACCACTTCTTTTGTTATCAGGGCTGTGGCCTTCACATTAATGTCCAGAATCTGAAACAGAGAGAAAGGGAAATAACTTTAGAAGTGCTGGAAGGATACAGTGATGAGGAGTCACTATGTGCTCCTAGAATCTGTGAAAGCGGATGCAGACTTCAGGGATAATTTGCTCAGGCCTGACCAAGTAAAGAAACCAGGGTTCAGGGAGTCGCACCTCTAACTAGCTCCCTTACCTGCATAGTACACATGAGGTTGAGACGAGAAAGAACAACCTGGGTCATCTCTTGTAATCGGCCAACTATGATGGGCCTCAGAATGAGCCTAAATTCACAGGGCAGCTTTGGACTTGAGGTAAGTTTTCCTGGTGTCCCTTCCAAGTAGAGAGAGCCTGGAATTGGACCTAGAGTGGGCTGTGTCCCTCAGTGAAGATGTGTCCTGACCCGTGTACCTGAGGTGGTCCAGGTACTTCTCTGGCTTCTGAACTTAGAGAGTGGATGCTTGTGGGCCTGCAGGATGGATAACCTAGCTGGACATTTATCAGAAAGTGAGATCATGAGGAGGCTCTCTCTGGGAGGTTGGGGCATAGGCCAAAATAAAAACCATGATGTTCCCAATACAAACCAATTGTAAGACCTTGTTTGCATTGTTTTAGTGTAAACAATATTGAGACATATACTTCCACGCCAATTATTCTTGTTGATCTCTCTCTTTTTTTTGTGGTACTGGAGCTTGAACTCAGGACCCTGCACTTGCAAGGCAAGTGTTTGTTCTACTAAGCTATCTCCCCGGACTCCCATGCCAATTATTCTGAAAAACTTCAATCTTGGAAAACAAAAACAAAAAGAAACAGTAGTATAGCTCTCCCTCACCTAATACTTTCATTGTTCACATTTTGTTTCATTTGTTCTCTGTGCTCCTAGTTTTTATTTTAAATGAACCACTGAAATGAAGTTGCAGACATGACAGTGCTGTACCTCTAAATGCATTATCATACATGTCCAAGGGCAAAAACATTCTCTTGCACATGCACAATTCATTATCACACAAAAAATTTAGTAATAATAATAGAAGTCTCCTATTGTCTGCCTTTTTTTTTTTTATTTTCAGAACTGGGGATTGAACTCCAGACCTTGCACTTGCCAGGCAGGCACTTGTGCCCTTAAGCTATCTTCCCGGCCCCTGTCTGCCTTTTATTTTGCACTTTATTTATAATTTGGATTTCTCATATAAGAAAAACAATGTGATATTTAGACTTGTGTATCTGGTTTACTTCACTTAACTTTATGGACCCATTCTCCTACATTGTCTTTTTTTTTTTGAAGGAACCAGGGATTGAACTCAGGCCCTTGCACTTGCCAGCAAGTGCTTATTCTACTGAGCCATCTCAGTAGAATGACTAAGTGTATCCTTGTTTTTGGCATAGTAGTACTTCTTTTTTTTTTTTTTTTTATGGTACCAGGGATCAAACTCAGGACATTGAGATTGCAAGGCAAGCACCTATTTCACTGAGCTATCTCCCCAGCCCATAGTAGTACTCTTATTGTGTATGAATATGACATATTTTTTATCCATTAATCTGTTTGTGGACATAGGCTGCTTCCAAGGATTAGCTTTTATAAAAATTAGCTATTATAAGTTGAGCTCCTATAAACATGGGTATGCATTTATCTCTGTAATATGACAACTTTAACTCTTTTAGGGAGATACCTAGAAATAGCTGAATTAAATGGAGTTTCTATTTGCAGTTTTTTGAAGAATTTTCATACTGATATCCTTAGTGGTTGTACCAGTTTACACTTCCACCAACCGTGAAGAAGGAGAGAAGAAATATCTCCTGCACTCACCCTGAAGCCCCCCTGGCACTTGCTGTTATTTCATTTCTTTCAGCTAGCCATTCTGTCTGGAATGATAGAGAACTGCATTTCTTAAATGGCCGGTGAACATTCTTCATGTGCTTGTTAGTCATTTGTACTTCATTTGAGGTGTCTATTCATTTCAGATGCCCAGTTTTTTATTGGGTCTTTACATTTGGAAGTCTAATTTTTTTTAGTTCTTCATATATTCTATATATTAGTCCTTTGAGGAGTAGCTTGAAAAAGTTTTTCCTATTCTGAAGGTTGTCTCTTCATTCTGTTGGTGGTTTTCTTTACTGTATAGAAGCTTTTTAACTTAATGTTAAAGCATTTGTTGATTCTTGTTATCATTTCTTGTGCTATCAGAGTTCTGTTCAGTCTTGGCCTATGCCTATGTCTCCAAGAGTTGTACTTTGATAATAGTACTACACTGTCTATAGTAAAATTTCACCAATTATACCCAAAATTCGCATCTTAAAAATTTTCAGCATGGGTGTGGTACTACATACCTATAACTTCAGAACTCAGAGGTTGAAGCAGGGGGATCACTGTGAGCTCCATGCTGGTCTGCACTACATAGAAAACTCAAGCCAAGACTCTACTACTGGGTGAGACACTATCTCAAAAAAATTGCAAAGTCCCATCAAGGATCAGTCATTGCATTTCGGCTTAATATACTATCATATTAAAGAAATGTAAACTAAAAAAGTAGTTAAAATCTTATTTTCATGTACTGTCTAGACTGTTCATAGAAGATATTTCTTCTCTCCAATGTATAGGCAGCAGGACCTGTTTTACTGAAGAACATTTTGGCACTTTGGTCCTTTTGTGTGTGAAATGCTGAGAAATAAATTATATTATTTTGTTATCCTTAAAAGTTAGTGTTCAGGGGCTGGACAGATAGCTCAGTAGAATAGCACTTGCTTAGCAGGCGCAAGGGCCTGAGTTCAATCCCCAGTTCACAAAAAAAGAAAAAAAAAAAAGTTAGTGTTCAGTTTGGGCTGGAGAGAAGGCTCAGCGGTCTAAAGCTCAGCGGTCTAAAGCGCTTGCTTAGGCAAGCTTAGGCAACCTCAGGGACCGTGGTTTGATTCCGGGCAGGCTGAGCTGGCCATAATAAAAAAAAAGTTAGTGTTCAGAAATTATTGACATCAGTATAAAAAGTAAAATGACAGGCAATGTCACTAAAGTGATGTCAGTAAATGTATTTCCAAATCACGTGGGAATATTATCCTTAGTAAATAAAGACAAATAGCTTAATTAAAGCTTTATAATTAAATGATGTATGTGTGTGAGATATATTATGAATGGGATGTAAACATAAGTTACCACATAAAATTTAATATTCCAACATTTGAATTTACACATCTGGCTCTCAGATTTTCACAGTACTATGGTTAAGAAGAAGGGGATAGATCTTTTTCAAAGGCTGTATGCTATAGAGCAGCAACTTCAGTCATGTCACCAGAACTGTTATTTCACCTAACTAGTGGCAATTAATGTTTCTCAACTAATGAAAAAGCATTCGTTTTTTGCAGCTAAAAAGGGGATGGGTGGGCGTGTAAGTTTAAGTATATTAGTTGTTGGCCTATTAGCTGCCACATTTCTGTTGGAAATAAACCAGGAAGCAGAGCGTGGGTAAGCACACTGTGTGAGAGATCTGGGAAGGAAAGCAGAAGGTGGCTAGCAGAGAACAAATGGAAGGCAAAGCTGGAGGGAAGCAGAGATGAAAGAAGAGCAGCATAGAGGAAACCACCCCTTACTTGCCCTTTACCAGGTGCCTGCCAGGTGTGTGGCACATCCCATGTACATGGCACTTAACAAAGACATTCTAAAATTAACCTGAGTTTGTGCTGAATATTTTCTGAGGCTTGCCCTTTGCTGCTTTAATCTTTTCTCACCTTGTCCCATACATCCTCAGTGACATCCATCAGGTTTCCAAAGAAAGGGTTAACAGCAGCGTTGGAGACCAGGATATCAACACCTCCGTGAATATTCACAGCCTAGAGAGAGGAGGAGGTCTGGGTGAGGGCTTAGGTAAGTCAGGAGGTCCATTTATCAATGTTCATAAGAAATATCTTCTTAAGAACAGTTGTCAAAATTACCTTTCCTTTTCTTGAAACATTTTCTCTCTAAAGCTACCATAATCTTTGCTGCTAACCATTAAAGGTTGTCTTATTTCTGCGGCAGTCTTTCTAGCCTCCTTTTCTTCTAAGGATGTCTCTGACCTTTCACTCTTTTCTTTACATCTTCTCTTGGGGGAGCTCCTTTATTCTCATGCCTTCAACTTTTGCTGCAAAGTCTATTTCTAGATCTCCCTCCTCTGTTCACAAGGTGTTACAGTCCCAATTACCCAAGCGTTTGCTGTTTGGTTTCCTTCAATGAGTTACCATGATCTCAAGAGCCAACCTGTCCACACTTACCTGAATGGAGAAACTGGTTTGAATAGATCCATGGAAAGTCTCCAGTGGAAGGGGCCTTGATCATCTGGCCCAATGTCCTCTTGGTGGAGGTGATGAAAATGTGGTCACTGAAGTTGATATTTTAAGATCATGTGACTCAGTAATAATGCATTGGGATTGGCTACAAACAGAAAGCCTGCTCATTTGGTGTCTGAGAGAGGTAAAAGGGTTTGTTCAGGATGCAAAGCTAGTGGTGGCAGAATGGAGATTAAGTCCGCTAGTGTGCTTTGTAGTACAGAGCTAGTTCACAGGAGCCCTTTAAAAGTAAGTTGGATCACTATGAAACGGGCTGCTGGAGCGCCACTTTGGTGAGCACACTAGCCTGGGTTTAAAACACTTCTACACTCAGCTTTGATGCCATTTTCTCTCTTCTTTTTTGGCCCACTGGCACAGAAGATTCAAGGCAGAAACTGAGGTTTAAATTGAGAAAGCCAAGAAAGAAGATATCTCACCTCCTTAATAAGTTGTTAGCAGGTGGTGAAGGCACATGCAGCAGTAGTGACTGGCCAAGGAGAACCAGCCAACAAAGGTTTTCAGCACTAAGCCACCCCGAAGCCAGACTTTACATTTGCCCCAAACTGGCAATTTTGATGGCTTAGGCAAGTAACACTAAATGGGCCCTTGATCAACTTTGTGCCTCACGTTTGGCACAGGAGGGGTGTTAGTAACAATGCATACCATCTGCTACCTTCTCTTTTTAACTAATTATTCCTGCTAACGAGGTGCTAAGCTCAGTTGTTTATACACAGCTAGAGGAAGGCCTAGATTGTCAACATGTACATTTAATAAAATTTAAAGTCACACAATCTTTTAAAACCAGTAACTTCTTGTGCCCTGTAAATTTTAGTGTTGTGGCACAAAGCCCTGTGGTTGTTACTTGCTTTGGCTCTGTCCAAGTCTCACAGATTTAAGCTGGAGGTGAAGTGTTTGTGTTTGGGTAGGGAAAGGATAGAAGATTGCCCCAGAATCACTTAGGGAGCTTGGGGAGAAGTCTGTTTGTTTCCATTAAAAAATTATTTTTATTAATACTTGTTTACAGTACATGATTATATCCATCATGAGGAGTTGATATATCTACATAACATATCTTAATTCTTTTTATGACTCCTTTTCTTCCCCTTCCTTTTCCTCCTTCTCTCCTCCTTCCATCTCTTGGTTCCTGAGAAGGCTTTTTTTTTTTGAGACAGAATCTTACTGTGTAATTCAGGATAGCCTTGAAGTCACTATGTAGCCCAGGCTGGCCTTGAACTGATGGTGATTCTCCTGCCTCAGCCTCCCAACTGCTGGTATTACAGATGTGAGACATCGTGCCCAGCAAGAAGGCTGGTTTTAAGTGAACAGAGACAGAACCATAAAGAGGAAAGAGAATCATACCTATGAACCTTTCTCTAATGGTCTTGCTCTGAATTGCATGATTACTACACAACATGGTTAGGAGTTGTCTATGTCCTAACATCCTTTTACATCTTTTAAGAAACAGTATGATCAAATGGAGAAGCTGCTATTCAGGTTTTCATTCACTGCCTTGAGACATGGTGTGAATCAGGATACCAAGAGTAGTAGCCATTCTCAGGGTGGCAGCTTTTCTCTTTGCAGGCTAATGGCCGGCAATAGACAGAATATCTCTCAAATTGCCTGTCATTTCCTACCCTGACATTGGTCGTACAGACTTCCTGAAAATTGTTTGACTCACACCTCCTATTTCTAATGTCTAGACATATGGTTGGAGCAATCTATTCTGATCCCATTGTCACTGCTCTAGATGTGTAAGAAACAATGACTTCTTCACTGATGTCCTCAGTCCAGGGTTTTCTCCATTTATCCTTCCTGCCACTGCCAGGCTGTCCTTCCTTAACAACTGTTTCAACTTGCTTAAAGCCTCAAATTCCTCCTTCGTTCCCATATAGATATCGAAAAGCTTTTTGGACAGACCGAGGGAGTCTGCCATCCCTGTTCCTCCCATGCAGCATACTTCCCACAATGCTCGGGGCCCTGGGCATTCTGCTTTAGTCTTGGAGACTTCCTTTTTCTTCTCCTGTCCCTCCTTGGCTGTCTGCTTAGTATGCAGAGTCATCTGGAATCCCACCCTCATTCTGTCTTTCCACTTCCACTCACTTCTACCTGTTCCTCAAGGTCTAGTTCACACCCCACTTCGGAGCCAGAACCAATACTAGGACCCACTAGGTGGATCTGGTTGTGAGAGTGCGGGGAGGATGTTTTCCCAGTAGAATTTTTTTTTTCTATTATTGGAGATTAAACTTAGCGCCTTTACACTGTGCTACACCGAGTGATTTTTCTTTTCTTTTTGTCTTTTTCAGACAGGTTCTCACTATGGAGCCCAGGCTGGCCTCTTACTCTCACAAATCCTTCTGCCTCAGCCTCCTGAGTACTGGAATCACAGGCATGTGCCACCACATCTGGCTTATAATCCTTTCTTTACTTTTTTTTTTTTTTATCTTGAGACAGGGCCTCATTAAGTCATCAAACTGCCCAGGGTGGGCTTGAATTTATGATCTTCCTACTTCACCCTCCCAGAGGCATGCACTACTAAACCCAGTTAGGATTCTGACATTAAATTACATGAGGCATTGGATTCAGTCCTCAGCATTAAAAAAGAAAATTGCTATGTACATTTTAAATGGCTAGTCACTGGTTGGCCCAAGCTCCTAAATGTCTCCCTTCACTCTCAAGATTAAAGTCATAATCTCAGGCTCTGTCCAGCAGCCTATGCCAGGCAGGATGACCTTCTTGGACTCACATTTGACCTTTGGCAATGCACATTTGAGCATCTGCCAAAGATTCCTTAAAAACAGAATTGCCTTATTCTGCCCACTATACTACTATAGACTATAATCTAAGAGCCTTCTCTTCTAAGATTACTTGATATTTCCACCAACCTTCCCAAGTGTTTTTACAATCCACACCTTCCCTTTGTATAAGGTTCTCTCATTCACTCCAGGAAATAAAGTGTATACCCTAACTCTTCAGGGAAGAGGAACCTAGGTGATTTATATTTTCTTTTTCTTTTTGTGGTACCAGGAATGGAACTCAGGGCCTCACCTTTGCCAGGCAGGCACTGTGTCTCTGAGCTACATCCCAGCACCATATTTTCTTGTGTAGTTGGAAAACTTTTGTCAAGTACCACCATGACACTGGCTTTGACATGTTGAGACTAAAATCCATACGGGTGCCTAAAGGCTGGCCTTATGCTAACGGAGCAGTGCCCAGCAGTATGTAGGCTGCCAGAAAAGGAGGGAGCTTGGTAGGTCTGGGTTGAATCACAGTTCTTTCCTTACTGGCTGTGGGACACTGGATAGTGTCTCCAGCTATCTGAACCCTTCTATGTAAACAGGAAGAATAGTCTATGCCTTGCTTGAGTTGTTGGCAGGTTTAGAGAAAACCTGTGTAGGGTTCTGAACAGAGTAAAGAGCACACACAGGGACTGAAACATGATGGGTTGCACTGGTAAGCTCCCAGAGATGCTAAACCAAAGATCAAGGTGTCATTTATTAGCTCACAGGTTGGAACACCTATTTTGTGAATGTATTTACCTTTCTTATCTGCTCAGTGACCTAGGAAACTACTAGAGAACCAAGATCAGCTGTTTCTGTTGACAGCCCAAAGGATGATGCTGGGCTGAAGCACTAGAGTGGTTTTTGATTCTTTGACTGGGACGAATGGTTCTTAGGCTTTAAGATATAAGATACAGTAGGAAGCAATACAATTAAACATTGCTGGTGGCTTGGTGTGAGTACATGAAAGCACTGCTATGTGTTAGTTAATAGCGCTTGGATGGATTTCACAAACACTGTCTAGGAAAGCAGAATTGGAGGCTCAGATTGGTTCCCTTCTGCCACCTCCTGGCTCAGTGCCCACAGCCCTGCTGCTCACCGTGGCCAACAGCCGCTTCCGGTCCTCAGCCTTCCCCACATGGCACACAGTGCCTGTCACGCTCAGCCCCTCCTGCTTCAGTGTGGCCACTGCGCGATCCACATTCTGCTGCTTCCGGCTGCTGATGACCACATGGGCCCCATCTTGGGCCAGACGCCGTGAGATGGCGAAACCGATCCTGCAGAAAGAGAAACACCAAGACTGTCCACAACTGCACAGGGGAAAAGCTTGTGTTATGGTTTGTGTCCAGATATACCTCCACAGTCTCATGCAGTCATAAGGCTTTTTCAGAGGTTGTGGAATTGATTTAGCATAGTTCTGGTTAGCATTAAGGGTGTGAGTGCTAGGGCAGGTAGCCTACATCCAATATAAGGGACAGAAAGGATCTTGTCTCTAGCCCCCTTTTATTTTGCTACCTTCTGCCTGCAGTAAATTGGTCTCCTCTGCAAAGCCACCCTGCCTTGGAGCCAGCAGATAATGGACTGAAACTTCTACAAATTATGAGTACAATAAACCTTTTCCCCTTTAACTTTGGGTGCCAGGTATTTTCGTCTCAACAGTGATAGAAAAGAAACTAAGGCTGTGAGCGTGAGCTCTGAGTCAGCATGCCTGGATTTGGGTTTCAGGTCTCCCTCTGTATGATTAGGTATAAAACAGGCTTCATGGCACTACCATCAGGTAGTTATGCGGTCTCAGTTACACTTCTCATTGCTGGGAGAAATATCCAACACCCAATATGAAAGAAGGAAAAGTTTATTTAGCTATTGGTTAGTGGAGGTTTCAGTCCATACTCAGCTGGCTCCAAGGCCGAGTGTGGAACATAGCACAAAGCAGCCTTACATGGCGGCAGCAAAGAGCCTGGGAGTAAAGGGAGGGGCAGAAGCTCACAAGCCTTTCTCCCCTCCTTATATTGTAATGCAGATTACCCACCCCAGAGCCACTCACACCTGCAGTCCAGCATTGCATCAAGAATCAATCACAAACTCCAGAAGTCACCTCATGACTGCATAAGGCTTTGGTAGAACAACTAGACACAAACCATAATACATGCTTACCTCATGTTATTATGATCTTCTCCCTCAGCCTTTGTCCCTAGGAATTGACATCACTTTCCACAGGCCCTAATCTTGGTAACAGGCCCCATACCCGATGGGGACTGAGGGAAGAGAAATGTGTCAGGTGTCTTGTAGCAGCCATATTTATCATTTGAAGTTCTTACTGGAAAGAACTCCTACCCTCAAACATCTCCCTTGCTAGAGTAAATATCTCCAAAGTTTTAACCTTAGTTATATGTTTTGGGGGTACATGGGAAAGGGTGGTTAATGTAAATATTCCCCTGGGAGTAAGGGTTCTATATTTTACATTTGTCAGTCATTAGCATTTCTCATACATCTGATTTCAGATTAATGAGAAGCTAGGGTGTAGCAAAATCCCATAGGAATGAGAAACAGGACAGACAAGAGCTGTGGGTGACATACAGGTAGAGTAGGCTGAAGTGCACTGACCTAAACAAAAATCACTTCGCGTGGGTCTTGTGCCCCACCTAGATTAGGGGAGATGTTGCTGTAGGAGACTGGTTAGGACCCCAAATCGGGTATCTGGAACATTATAGCGGATGAGTGGAGACAGAGAAAGAAAATCTGGAGTTTTGGATTTCTGGTCTTCCCAGACTCTAGGTGGCGCTGTTGATAGGGGCAGCCTAGCACACGCGGAGCATGGATCTGTGGGGGCAGCACCAAGCTGACAACCTTGGGCAAGGGACAGGAGGGCTCGCACTGGAGGGTCCACAGCCTGGGGATTTGGAGGAACTGCAGGCGGACCACATAGTTGCTTCTTCCGTCAGGGTTTGAGGCCTGAGGACAAGGCCCTCGGAGACAAAAAATAAGAGGCCCCCTGTTTCCAGACACCTCGGACCTCAGAGACACCAGCCCAGGCACTCACCCGTCGGTAGAGGCCGTAACGAGGGCCACCTTGTTCGCGAGCGGTTTCTGGCGGTTCACCCCGGAGCTAGCCATCCTCGCTGATCTCCACGCCCGAACACAGCCGCCCAGCCCCAGTCCCGCCTTATGCATGGCTCAGGCACCAGGGTTGGGCTTCTTTGGACTCTGGGAAGTGAATGCTCGGTAGGGCAGGGAGGCTGGACAAGGGGCGGGCTGAGCTGGGAGTCGGCCGCACGCGTCCCCTGCCGGCGCACGGCGCAGTGTCCCGCGGTCATTGCATTGTGCACCACTGGCTATTGCCTGAACTCCTGGTCCAAGTTTCCTTAGGGTCCCCCAAACTGCTGGAACCTGCGTTCTCCAGTCCCCTCTTTTTACAAGTGCTTACTTTTTTATTTTTATTTTTATTTTATGTGATGGGGAGTGATGTGAGGAGGAGACTGAGTTTCCTTTGCTTTCCAGGACCTCAAAATGCAATTCCTTGTTAAGAAAGTATAGCTCTACATAGGTGACAGTGCACGGGAGGGCCGATGTTTTGAGACTGCCTTTGGAGGTGAGGCCTGTGGTCTTTCAGGAGTCCACCACATGAAGGCAGAGGAGACGTGATGGCGAGTTGCTGGCCTGAGTTTGGTACTGTCCTTCCCTCTGGTTCAGGGTCTCCTCCATCTGTGGAGATAGAGGGCAGGTTATGGTCACTGTTGTAAACAAGTGTCCCGGGACAGAGGCCTCGGCTGGCTCATCAAGGGGGCTTCTCATTTTCAGCAACTAAATGGTAACAAGGATGCTTGAGGGCCCTCTACCAGGAGTGGAGGTACAGACTCAGGAGCCCTCAAATTCTCCCTAATTGCTGTCTCCAGGTCTTAGCCTCTATCCTAGTTCAATAAATATTTGCTGAATGTAAAAGTGCTTTATGAACTGTAAACTACTAAGCACACAGTAATTATTGCCACCACATAATAATTATTATTGCTGCCACAGGCCAAACTCCTCATCTGTGAACCGAGGATGTGGAATAGATGATGAATAAAGTCCTCACCGGCTATAAATTCTGTGTTCAAGACTTCAGCTCCCATTTCTGCCAAGTGTGCTGAAATGATCTCCCTCCTGGGTTTCTGAGAGAATTAATAAATCTGGATGGCTTATGGTACATTCAAGAAAGGCCTCAGCAAGCCCAGTGCAAGCTTCTAAATTGGTTTAAACCAGTGGGTTCCAGATGCCAGACAGAGAAGCAGTGCTGGTTATGGCATTGTTTTCACTAGTTTGAGGCAAAATGAAAAAATAAAGATAAAGTAGTGAATTTCATCATATTGAACTTAGCAGTTCTTTATGTTGGATTGTGTTTTTTATATGCTCTTTGGTGTCTGTCCTTTCAGAAAAAATGATGAAAGTGGGGGAGAGAGGGGAAGGAAAGTGGCGAAGTGGTGGTAAAAAGAATTAAGATGTGTTGTATACATATACTAGCTCCCCACAATGAATGTATGTACCCCAAACATCCACTAATAATAATGAAAAAAATGATGGAAGCAGATGGGCAGGTTTAGAAGTACTGTTAGTTGGTGAAATCATTGGTTTGTCAACCTTATGTCAGTCACCACAGTTAGAGGATATGGAATTTTGTTCTAGAAAATCCAGAACAAAATCACTGTTTCATACAATTCATGCTTGCTGAAGGTCCACTGAGTGCATGAATTAGCCAGTTGATCACCTGAAAAAAGGATTTCAGCATTATACAAGGGGTATGAATAGCAAGTGAAATAACAGGCATGCACTGGATTTATGATATACAAAAAAGAAGTTATAGTTGTACTCAGCACATCCTAATGAGATAAGAGAACCTAAGTCTAATTTTCCCCATGTCAGAGGAAAACTGACTCTGACTGGTGCCCCTCAGTCTGAGTCTCATGAATTATTGACAGAGGCTGGGTAGTGCCACATTCCTCTTTTCTTCTTCACTGTTCAGAGTTAATGCACTGTGGGAACTCTTCCCAGCTCCTGACCTGAGTGTGAGGCTGGGGGAGGGGGCACAGGACTGCAGCAGGGGTTCTGAGGGTCTGGCTCAGGGGGACAGACCTGCAGGGCTTAATCTATCTTTATCTGTTCTCCAGAGGTGGACAGCCAGATGTAGGGGCTGAGAATTAGAGTGGGGGTGAGTGAGCAAAGGATTCTTGGAAAAGAGAATTCAGGGCTGAGAAATTGGTAAATATCACCTGGCTCCTGCTCATTTGGGAAGGACTGAAATTTGACCTCCAGTACCTTTGTTTTGGAAGAACACAAGAGATATTAGGAAGAGGATCTGTGAAGAGAAAAGGATAGAAGGAAGTCAAGAGTTGTGGGGATTTTTGGCTTTTGCTTTTCATCAGAGTGGTTTGTTGAAAGTCATAGGGAATCTCTGGGGGAAACACATTCATGTGTAGGAGTATCTGTTTGAAACAGGAACTTTAATAGGGGATGAGATTGTTCTTGTCTGGAGGTGGTACCTTCTGCCTATGTAGAGGAAATGTCTGTGATGGAGGCTGGTGCCTCCATCTTCAAAAGCTGACTGGGGTCCAGAGGGAATTTACCTTGGGTGGAATCTATCTCTTGCATTTTACAGTAGCCCTGCTAGATTGAGACATGTGTGACTGTTACTGATATTGTGAGAAACCAGTATAGGGTTAAAGACAGACAGACTTGTGTGTCCTTAATCTGTTATTCATTGAAAACATGATTTGTGTTTTCTGAAGAAGTCAGGGACTTGAACTTTTTTTTTTTTCCTAACAAAACAAAAGTGGAGTTTTAGTGGGCCCATAGATGCTCACTGGTAGCTAAAAGTAGAACTAATCTTTACCTTTAATTTGTGTTCTTACCTGCGTTGTGTGTATGTGTGTATGTATGTGTGTGGTGGGGAGTTGATATAAGGTCTTGCTATGTAGCCCAGGCTGGTCTTGAACTCACAATTCTGCCACAGCTTCCTGAGTGCTAGGATTATGGGCATGTGGCAGCACTCCTTGTATATCTCAGCTGATCTACTCAGATCTGCATCTAGACACGTAAATCATTTAGGAAGTGACTAAAAGCTGGGATACAGTACTAGGTTGAATAACCATAGATTTACATAATTTACCTAATCCTCCTTCAAGATTGAAGACATCAAAGATAAGAAATTCACAGGGACATTCAACTACCAAGAGCACCCGCAAATATCCAGTCTCTTCTCTAAACTTATAGTTACCTTGGATTCCAGGAAGACCCCTGACTCAGCAGAGATCAAATTGTCCACCCATGTAATAAAGATTCCTCCCTACACCATCTTGCAAAATCAAAATTGAGATAATAACCAGCCAGACCTTTTGTGTGTGTGTGTGTGTGTGTGTGTGTGTGTGTGTGTGTGTGTGCTTGCGCGCGCGCGCGCTACCGGGCATTGAACTCAGGACCTTGCACTTGCCAGGCAAGTGCTTATTCTACTGAGTATCTCCCTAGACCCTACATTCTTTTTAAAGACATGGTCTCACCATGTAGACCAGCCTTGAACTCACTTCTGTAGCCTAGGCTGCCCTTCAACTTGTGGTGATCCTCCTTCCTCAGCCTGCCAAGGGCTGAGATTACTTATAGCAGTGTGTCACCATGCATAGCTATTTCCTTGTTAATGGGCCAGTGTGATCCTATTCATCAGAACTGGGCCCCCTTTAGCTCCTTAAGCTGAAGTTCCTCCCCATTTTCTTACCTTTTAACTCTGTCTAATAAATCTGCCAGGGCCTCTCACTTCTGCATCCTGAACTAACTCTCTGTGATGAGAGTCAAGATCCTACTGGGGCAAGTGGAAGCCCCCTTCCCCTGTTTGGGGAATGCTGTTGGGTCCTGTTTATGATAACACCAGTCAGGCATGGGCAGTAGGAGAGGGCTGGTGTGTGGCTGGCCCATCTGCAAAGCAGGGACAGTGAGAATATTAATAGCACTATTTTTTTTTTTAATTTTATTTTAAAGAGTAAAAACAGCAGAAACAAATATAGAAAAACAGTAACAAGCAAGAATAGCACTATTTTTTAAGGACTTACTGAGTGCTAACAATTGTTGGGTGGTTCTAATGAATTTTATTGAATATTTTAATCTAATTAAGTGGATATTTTTCCTTTTCCTTTTGTTTTGCATTTTTTATTTGCATGTGTGAAATCAGAGTGAGTTGTGACAAACTGATCCATTGTCAATATTTTATAGCTACACTTTGTTTTTTTCTGGCAATATTGGAGTTTTGTAGAAACTAATTTTCTCTGAATTAATATTTTACTTTTAGGACTATTGTGTTTATAATCATTAAATATCTATTCCTTAACTTGTAAATATAATACATTTTCATGATTTTCTGAAAGGGGCAGAGGGAGCCACGTGGGGTGGTGCGTGTCTACAATCCCAGCATTTGGGTGGAAGAGGTAGGAAGATTGGTGTGAGTTCACTGCCAGCCTACATACCAAGACTCTGTTGTAAAAAAAATAAAAAGAAAAGAGAAGAAAAGGACAGAGCGTTATGTGAAAGTAAAAAGCAACTCTCTTTCCTATGCTTCTTTTACCTATTCTCCATATAGTTTTGTTCTTACATATCCTAGAAGTATCCTGTACATGTACTTCAATTTTTTCTTTTAAAGAAAAGGGCATAGTGGTACACTTTGTAATTCTAACACTAGGGAGTGTGAGGCCAGAGGATCACTAAGAGTTCAAGGCCAACCTGAGCTACATAGTGAGTTCAAGGCTAGCCTGGACTACATAGTGAGAACCTGTCTTAAGAAAAAGAATCCTTCTCATGAAGGCGATGATGTTATACACGCTGTCCTTCAATTGCTTGTTTTTTTTTTTTTTTTTCTTCTTTCCTCTTTTCCTTCTTAAAATATATTATTGGGCAGTGTTCTGAGTGGTACATAATAAATCTACTTTATTTCTTCTCTCCTTTGTAAAAATAGCTTTGCAGTATTCTATTGTGTGACTTTTCCACACAACAGAATATTTAGCTGGTCTCCTACCGATGAGCATTTCAGTGGTTCTTGGTGTTTTGTTATTTCAAACAGTGTCATAGTGAGCAACTTTGGATATAAACACATTTCATGTTTGGTGCAAAAACATTTATATGTTCCTTGGCTATGGTCAAATTACCTTCACAGGGTAATTTGATAGATTTGTTTTCCTATGAATTTACCTTCTGCCCTACCCACCTACCAGAGTGCATATAACAGTTTAAATTTTGGCCGATTGCTTAAGTTCAGTGACAATGGAAATAAACCCTGGGGCTCAATGGCTGGGAGCCTAAAAGGATTGGTGACAGGATGCAGGCCCGAGGCATAATAAGTTGACCCATGTTTGTCATTGAAAAGGGTGGCCCAGCATTGCTAGAATGTAAGATTTTAAAGACAGAAGCCAGACATTTCAATGCTGACAGGAAATCTTTGATTTTTAAATGTTGGCAACCCATTTACTTAAAAAAAAAATCCTAATAAATGAAACAGTGAATGGATCTGCTGGTGCCAGAGACTAACAAAGTCTCTGTCTATTTAAATGTGATGGGTTATTAATTTTGTGAGCTATTGCTCTATCATAGCTCTGTTGCACAGCTTATTCAATTTCTGGTTTCTCAGTTTTTTTCCCCTGATTGCCCTGTATTTAGGTAGTTGTTCATGAATGCCATTTAGAAATCATTCATCTAATCTTTGTACCAGTCCTTTTCAGGAATTAAGAACTCCATGCAGCCGCAGGCAGAAGGTTCTTGGGCAGCAGCCTCTCTTTCTCCCGGTGCCAAGAATTGCTTCCTTCTGCTGTATTTGAGAATGGGTGGGGGCTTGTCATCTGGTGCACTTTTCCAGTCTATTTTTAGATAGCAGTTTGCTCTGTCTTGGGCCTTAGCGTCTTCTGATGTGGTCTTCTGGACACTGCAGGATTATGGTCCTTGCATGGTTATCAGTGGGTGCCCAGCTGCAGGCTTGGGGGCAAGGATGAAATGACAGTGGCCACGCTTACCAGTTGCCTTCTCCTTTATTCCTCTTAATCCAGTTACACCAAGATTTGACTGAAGATTTGAGAGTAGAAACATTATAATTGAATGGATGGACGAGTCACCCCCATCCCCCAGCACGACCACATCCCTAATGAGCACAACATGTTCCTACCCTTGTATTCAAAATTCTAGTTTCTTCTGTCTTCCCAGTCAGTCCCTGCAGCAGTGGAAGAGGTGCAGATAACTGCTCAGGTCTTGCTCCTGAATAGGACTCTAGGCCTGGCTGGTAGGAGCCTGATTAGTTGTGAGCATCCAGCCAGCTGTTAACTCCTTCAGGTCTGTTTCAGCTTTTGAAGGGAGGTTGTACTTCTCAGGAATGGCTCAGAATGAGTCACTGGATAGGACTTGTTATAGTGACCTTGCTATTTCTGCCCAGTGTGGGGCTCCTCTAAGGGCTGTCTGCTCTGGAGGCCCTAGCTGGGCTGGCATTAATCAGATGTGCATGCTGTACTTGACACTTCTTCTCGCTCTGTCCCTCACTTTTCCCAGCATAGATATTGCCCTGAATTAAACCCTTTTGATTCCCACCTCCACCCAGGTATGTGCTTTGCAGAAGACTCACAAACTCTGTCCACTTTCTTCAGAGGCTTTATTATGCAAAACCCTACTCCTACCCCATGCAGGGGCTTCAATCCTTTCTCCTGAACTAGAGCTGCAGTGCTCTGTAAAGTGAGAAATCCCCATCAGTACAGTTCTGCTAGGTGAGTTATTCAGTGGGAAACTTTAGTGGGTAATATCTGGGTGGCCTTTAGTGGTCTAAGACTGGCACCGTAGTATCTGTCCAATTCTGTAGTACCATGTGCATGTCATGGCGTTCTCTTTGCCAGTATGAGATGAAGAAGTGCTTCCTCATTCCTCCTGGGGCATTCTGACTTTCTGTGAAGACTTTCCGGGCCAAATGTATGCATGTGTGCATACACACGTGTGCGTGCATGCCCACACCCCCACTACCCCCATGCCCCCCCCACAAACACCCCCATGCCCACACCCACAAACACACACACATGAAACCCTACACCTTCCCAGAGCCAACAATAATTCTCATGGATAAAGCTATTTAAATCCACATTAAGAAGGGAGCCTTCTCCTGAGAGGTGGCCAGCCAGCCCTCTCTGGAGATAACATTGGTCATTATTATGCAAGATAGTTTCATTTCCCATCTCTTGCCTTTAGAACTGTGTAAGAGGTCTTTGGTACAAATAAATAAATCTATCACACCCTTGCCAAGGGACAAAGCTCTCTCTTTCTTCAGACTCTCTCTTTGTTGGGCCAGATAAATTCTTGAGCAGAATTGTATACTCCTTTCAGTCTCTGCAGAGGAGTGATCCCTGAGGAGAGAGGGGGTGGTGCATTTGTCCTTCTGCTTATGTATGCTATGCTTCCTCCTTTTCAATTTAATGCGACAGGATTATTCTTACCTTTTGATACTTTGAACAAACACTACACACACTTTTGCACTTTGAGTTTTAACAGAAACTTTCCAGTTGAAGTAATCAAAACAGGTAGTTGCAAAACTAGTACAAAGTCCCCACATACCCTTCCCCTCCCTCCTCTGGCAGTGGCATCTTACAGTGGTGACTCTGAAGTACAAGGTCAAGAGCAGAAAACAGACTATGGCCCACAATTGTGAAGTAGGTTACAAATCTTGCTCAGGTTTTGTAAATTTTACAGGTACTTGTGTGTGTCCATGCTTGCAAGTGAAAGTATTTGTGTTGTGGTTTGTTAGTGCATCTGAGAAATCTCTGAGTCAATGGTCATACAGATCTGTTTCATTCCTAACTTTTCGTGCATTATCTTGGCGGACTGTTGCTCACCAGTGCCCTGCTGAAGTCCACTTCAGGTGTTTATAGCTTTTCTCCTGATAGCAGTACTACAGTAACACTTCTGTACACACTGCTCCAAGACCTTTTCCTAACCCAGATGAGGACGTGAAGAGCAAGGAAGAGCACATGTATTTTTCACATTTTGACAGAGATTGTCAGTTGCCTCCTGGCATGGCTGCATACTTCCCCAGGGCCAGGAAACCTCCCTGAGGTGCAGCTCAATGTGACGGTGGGCATTTCTTCATACCCTCATAGTACCAGCTTCACCAAACATAAAAAAAAAAATTTTTTTTCTTTTTGAAACAAATTTTCGTTATGCAGTTCAGGCTGGCCTTGAATTCACTTTTTATCCTAGGCTGGCCTCAATCTTGAAGTAATCCTCCTGCCTCAGCCTCCAGAGGGCTGGGATTATAGGCATGTACCACTACACCTGGTCCAAACACTTTAATATTTGATAATCTGAGTGAAAACAATTTTTAAATTTCTTTATTAAAATGAGCTTCTTTTCATATGTTGTTAAATATCTGTATTTCTTTTTTTCATAAACTTCTTTTTCATATACATTGTTTACTTTACATATTTATTTGTTCTCTCTCTCTCTCTCTCTCTCTCTCTCTCTCTCTCTCTCTCTCTCTCTCTTTTCTTTCTTTCTTTTCAGAGACAGGGCCTCACTATGGATTCCAGACTGGACTTCAGCTTACTATGTAGCCCAGGGTGGCCTTGAATTTCTAGCAATCCTCCTGCCCTCAGCCTCCCATGTGTTGGGATTACAAGCTATCTATCATCATGCCTGGCTTGTTTTCTGTTTTGAGACAGGTTCTTCCTGTGTAGTATTCCTCCTGGCCTTGAACTCATTTATGTTATCCTAGATTGGCCTCTAACTCACAGCTGCCTCAGCTTCTTAAGTAGTAGAGATTACAGGTATGTCTGTGTGTGTCATAGTAGGTGAATTGTTTTCTTTTTTCTAATTTATGCATTTGGTACAGGGTCTTACTATGTGGCTCAGACTCAGTGATTCTGTTCTCAGATC
>PVKN010001057.1:10642-58189 GCA_004027915.1 Capromys pilorides | reverse complement strand
GGGAATGAGCCTCACCCGGCATGTGGTATCCTCTGAGGAAGACAGACACTAAGGGTGAGTGTAGAGAGAAGGCCATGACAGGCACAGTTAGAAGGTGGCCTCTGCAGACCGAGGAGTGGCCCTCCGGGGACACATCCCTGGAGGCCACCTTGCTCTGGGCTTGCATCTCCAGAGGTGAGGAAGCATCCTGCCCTCGGAGGAGACTAGGCCCATCTGGGGTGCTGCTACAGCAGCCTTAGGAAGCAGACATGGCGTGCTTGTGGGGGAACACACAGGAGAAGGCGGCTTCCCACAGCTGCCTCCCATCAGAGCCACACAGCACCTACGTCCTGAGCTGTGGAGCCCATCTGGGCATCCGGAGGGTGAGTCCTGCACACGCCCCAGGAACTCTCACAGAACAGCCATCCCAAGTCCCCCACGCGGAGCAATAGCAGCCGGGTGCCCCAGGGAAACTCAGTGCGTAGGGCGGAGCCCCCCTCCTCTCAGATCACACAGAAACAGTCCTGGAGCCTCTGGCAGTAGGAATGAAATTAAGCAAGTAGACAGACAACCCCTGCCCACAAAACAAAAACCCAAAAGCCAAACCTAGAAAACTATAAACTTCAGGAAAAAAAAAAAAAAAAAAGTTATATCACCAAGGAAGCACACTTACACAATTACTAAGCTCGGGGATAGACACTATTTACTCAGTCACAATAATGCAATGTAAACAATTAACGGGCCCCATCTGCACAGAGCGTATGGGGGAGAAAGTGCTAGGCCCTGCAGCCTTCAAAACAGGAAACTCACAGGTAACACCTAGGAGGCCCGAGTGAATCACATGTCTAAGAATACTCAGAAACATAAAGGTACAAATGAAAACAAACTGCTTTGGGGAGAACAAACTGGACGGTCTAACTTTTTAGCACAAACAGTTCTTCCTTTTTTGAGGTTCTGTTTGATCTTTGAAAGTCACGCGCAGTGGGCTTGATGGCGCACACCTATAATCCCAGCCCTTAGGAGGCTGAGGCCGGAGGATTGCTGTGAGGTTGAGGCCAGCCTCGGCTACAAAGTGAGCTCAAGATCAGCCTGAACTGAATAGCAAGACCCTGTTGCAAAAAGACAAGAAAAAAAAGTCACGTACAATTATTTGATTAAAATTATACTGAAAAGCAACACAAACTGAGCGCCTCTGAGCCCTGCTAGCCCATCCCGCCGTGGCTCTGCCGCGGCTTGCACACCCTCCCTTCTCTACTCGGGTCCTCCTCTCCGCACTTTTACCAAGTCTGATGGAGCTGCTCGAGAGGAACTGCCGAGGGGCTCTGGGCTCAGCAAGAGGCTTTTACCCTTGGATTAAACGCCATCTGGAAAAGGAAACCGAGCCAGACAAACTCCTGAGCACCACTGAAGGTCAGCAACCCCCGGGAGGACCTCTAGGCCTCACATAGAGTCGCGTAAGCCCGAGCCCCCAGTGAACAGACCCCTGAAATCTGCCATTTGAGGTCAACATGCGTCAGAGGCGCTGCTGTCGGAACGTTAACCCTATCACGCCGGTATTGCTCCTAGTGGCCCCGCTAACCAGCAGCTCTGCACTTCAGCAGCACCGCAGGGCTCGTGAACGTGCAACAGAGCCCGCGGAAGACCAACCGCAAAGCGATTCCATTCATTTGTGATTTCAGCCGTGGCCGACTCCCCTTCAAGGGTGTGCTTCCCCGACCCTCATGGAGAACGCACGGCTCTGGGCTCTGGGCTCTGGGCTCTGGGCTCTGGGCTCTGGGCTCCGGCCTTAAGCAGCTGGAGGAACGTGGCGGCCAGCTCCTGCTCTGCACACCACCAACGTGGCCCAGACTGAGGGGCTGGTTGCAGAGAATGCACACCTGGCCGGACTCGTGCGGCTCCTCCCTTTAAGAAGGAGCACCAGTGCTTCTTCTGCCGCACCAGTGTTTGCTAAGAAGACACTACGTTCTGCTCTTGTCCAGTGAAGGAGTGAAGGAGACAGATGGGAACAAAGCTGCAGTTACCAAGAAAGACTGGGGAGTGCAGCTCAGAAGGGCCAGACAAGAGGACAGGTTTACAGGCAGAATCTCTCCTGACTGGCAGGCCGCAGAAAGCATGTGAACCTTGAGGGATTATAAACAACACTCGGTAGCACCAGGAGCATCTCCAGGAACTGTGGAGCTGGCGAGATAGCTCAGCGACCAAGTGTCTGCTCCGGCAAGCGCAGGGATCTGGGTTCAATCCCTGGTCCTGCATGCCTTGCTGGCCCCGCCGCAGGGCAAGCTGAGTCTGGGCGTGGTGGCACACACCTATAATCCCACCACAGGGGAGGCTGAGAGCAGGAGGACCACTACGAGGCCCAGCCACACAGTGAGACCTGGCACAATATTCTGGCTCTGCCACATGAGCTACAATGTTTTTGCTTCTTTGTTTGTTTCTTTATTTGTTTATTTTTTTTTATGGCTGGCTCAGCCTGCCCTGGTGGTGGGGCTGGTGCAGCATATGGTGCGGGGGATCGAACCACAGTCTCTGCAGTTGCCTGAGCTTTCCTAAGCAGGTGCTTTAGACCATTGAACCATCTCGCTGGCCCACATGAGCTACAATGTTGACCAAATGTAACAAGCAATACACCTGCTTGGTAAAAGAAGATAAAATCAGCAAGAACATGATGGGCAGTTATTTCCACTGCATTAAAAACAAAATATTACGCTGCTTTATAATTTAGAAGCTGTGCTAAGAGTTAAGCTTAGGGAGTGGGAGACGTACCTCAAATGTGTGTCAAAAGGGCATAGTGACGACGTCAGCAGCCCTCCTAGGGCACTGAGGAGGGACCAGGCCTGAGGTCCGCTGCTCTACCAATGGGGAGCTAAGGACTTAAATAAGAGCTCCAACTCCAGGGCCAGCTGCCTGGACCCAGAAATCAATTCTGTCACTAACTGCGTGGCCTCGAGCATACTAGTCACCTCTCGTGCCTGTTAAATTGCTGTAAAATGGGGCGATGGCAGTGCCTCTTCCTTCCTAGAGCCCTGTGAGACTGAGTCGGCCCAATGGCAAGGACACTGCCCACTGCAGTGCCACAAGAGCCACAGCGCATGTCCTCATCGTTCCTAGGAGGCGGGCGACAGTCAAGCCCGGAGCTGAGCCCAGGACAAACTTCCTGCTCCTCGATGCTGTGCATAAGACTACGCAGCCAAGTCAATTCAGAGGGACTGGAAGCTGTGCTTCTTACAGACGAGCACCAGCAGCGAGCTGAGCGACGGGCGGTCAGGAACCCTCGCAGAAGAGGTGCCACTGGGTGCGGGCCTCATGCTGCTCTGTGGCTGGGAACTGCCTGCCCCGACCTACTGCTGTAGGTGGGCCTGAGTCTACCTGCTAAGGGAAGGGACTGGGAAATCCGGGATCTTTAGCGTGACCTCTTCCGACACCTGACCAACAGAACACACTATAATTTGAAAACACATGTGAGAAAAAGGTGAGTGTCGTTTTTTAACAGACACACATGCTTTAATAAGCTCACTAGACTAACGATACTTTCGGGCAGGACATGCAAGACAAAACAAGTAGCTCAGAGAAGCGATTCTAGCGTATGTTTATAAATGTCATTAACATATAAACAGACGGATCTGAGAAATAAAGCAGTGATTTTGATAATAATGTACTTTCAACCATACTTTTTTTGAAGGGTCTCTCTTTGCAGTTCAAGCTGACCCTGAAATCATTATGGAGCTGAGGCTCGCCTTGAACTCGCAGTCATCCTTCTGCCTCAGCCTCCCAAGTGCTGGGATGGCAGGTGTGCACTAACACGCCCAGCGTACACTGATTTTTTAAGAGGCGGAAGTTATGGAACATTTCCAACCTACGGGGTTAACTCTGTAGCAGCTTCAGCTTTCTAAGCAAGCGTGTCTACCTTTTTGCCCATGACGACTGCTGAACTTGTCCCCGATCTCCGGGCGCCTTGTCTGTCGCAGCAGCATCTTGATGAGAAAAGCGTCCTCGGCGTTGGAGGAGATCATCACCTTCTCAATGTACGAGTCTGTTGCCCCTTTGTAACTGATGGGAAGAGGAGGTCACCACGATTGTGAGTTTGTTACACACACATCTGACTAACCCTACCACAAGATGTTTGGCTTTTCCTTTTTGTGCTCTGGCTAAAGACATGCATTTTACATGCTAAATTTACAGTTATAGCCCAGCCCTGTGCTATCCCTGTAGCAATCCTGACATCACAGGCAGGGCACAGTGACCATCCACGGACACAACTCAGCTTTGAGCCGTTCAGCCCTGGACAGCACCCTGTCCCCCATGGGACTCCCCGCGGCTGGTGTCCTGCTGTCTTCTGAGGGCAGGGCTCAGGGGCTCTGTGCACAGATGTACAGTGAGCGGGCCTGCCTGCACCTGAGCTCCCAGTCACCCTCCCTGGAGGAAGAGCACAGGGCTGTAGTGCCAGGGCACGAGGCTGGTGGAGGCAGGGGCTGACTATGCAAGCCCTGTGGCGCCTGCCCACAGCCCATCCATCCTGTCAGGGCGCTGCTCCGTTTATTTCAGGAGGAGGAAGTTTTCCCAGAGCCCGAAGGCACGTATAGAGTTCAGCGAGAGCAACAGCAGTGGCAGGAGGAGAGGGCGGTGGCAGGTCTGTGCCGCCATCAACCACTGCAAGGGACGCAGGAGGGAAGGTGGATCGGGGCTTGGGGGTGAGCACGATGGATGGCTGTGGACACAGCGAAGCCCGCTGCACAGCAGACACAGGAAGGTGTCCCTGGAGTCATCAGTGATGAGCAGGGGTGGCTACGTGCACCCCGGAGGACATCCAGAGCAGGTGCACAGGCCAGCGGCCAGGAAAAGGCTGGCCTGGGCCAGGCAGGAGGCAGAGCACTAGCTGGGGACCACAAAGCCCCCTGAGCCTGGTGACATGGCCACCTTGGGCTCACTCCTTTGAGTGTCTGCTGTGCTGAGCCAGCATGCGGATCGTGCAGGACAGGGCTGCTGTGGCCCTGCTCTACGCCATCTGGTGCACATGCTGCCCCTCCCAAGCTCCGGAGTAACAGAAACACAGAGGACGTTGTAGTGGTGGTGGTACTCTCTCAGGAAGAAGCAGGGATGGCGCAGGGGAAGGGCTCGAGCAGAAGGCAAAGGAGAACGGAAGTGACTTGTCCAGGAGCCATGCGGAAGGGGTGGGACTAGAGCAGCAGCCAGAAAGCAGGCGCCCTGATGCTAGGGGGCACCTGGGTGCACCTCAAGCTGGGGCGGGGGAGGGGTGTGTGCGCCAGCAGGAAGCAGGCAGGACGTGGTGGAGGACAGCAAACAAAGGAACAGAACTCCCTCTTCAAAGAGAGAGCAGGACAGGCAGGGCCAGAGGAGGGCAGGAGCCCGGCAGCCCACGGGCAACGCCGACACTGACAGCTTGTGCTCTGGCGCTCCGTGCCAGGTCTGGTCTCTCCCAGGGTGGTGTGCAGCCTCCCTACAGACAAGGCCACAGCTCCCTGGCTCTGTCACATTTAGCACAGTGCTGGAGAAGGCATCACCAGGACTGCAGAAGTTCAAATCCCGCCTCTGCCACTTGTAGCTGTGTGGCCTTGGGAAGGGTCCTAACGTCTCCTCTCCTGGCCTCCTCATTCTCATGAGCTCTAAGGGCACGCAGCTCTCGAGGAAGCGGCTCAGACCTCCACGGCCCCTGTAGCCGGGACTCTGCACGAAGCCTTGGCTCCCACCAGCAGCACTCCTCGCGCAGGTCCTGCTGCAGCGGGCCTCGCCCTTGGGGGCTGAGCAGTTTCTGCACTGCCTGGCCGGCTCCGTCCTCATGGCACTGCTAACCTCGCCCAGTCACCTGCTCCCCGATGTGTCACATCACAGTGGTGACCCCCACAGGCATTTCCTATTTGCTGTCCTTTAGCACTGAGAGGATGTTTAGATACAAACATGGCAGCTCTTGTGTTGTACAACAGGGTCACAGGAGGCTGCACAACACCACAGAGCGCAACTGGCAATGCCACGCTGTGGCCAGTGCGCTTTTCACTTCCCAAGACACAAATCTGACCACACTGCTCCCTGCAGAGTGAATTCTCCTCCCCACACTCCAGCAGCAGCGGCGCCCAGCAGCACAGATCCTCCACGCCCAGCACCCTGAGGCCTGTGCCCTTCGGCTCACTGTCCCTTCACCCGGGCCCCGCCCGTGGGTCCACACCTCACCCCGGCTACAGGGTCCGGCACTGCCCCGTCTGGGTTGAGGTTCCGCACCGGGCTGTGCATGTGACAGAACTCCACTCCCAATCGCTATTTCTCGTGCCTCAGCCTGCAGGGCCTCCGCGCATCGCCCGCCCAGCTCCCACCCTCCCACATGTCTTCCAGGCACGCCCGTACCTACGTTATGGGGACATCTTTGTACTGTGGCTGCTGGCCCACGCTGCTCCCTTCCAGGGGGATCTGGGTCACAGTGGGCATGGACTTGTTCACAAGTACTTGTTTGTTCTCCACTTTCTCGCCTAAAGAAAGGATGTACGTTATCTGTAGGATGAAGGGACTGCTGGGGACAGGCTGTGTGCTTAGACCAGTCCAAGAGCTTCAGACATGAGATGGCTATGGGGAGCCACGCAGTGGGATCCAGAATTCACAGGTTCATAAGGGACTTTGCAAGCCACTTAAGAAAAATTATAGGTCAGAGCATGGTGTGCATAAAAGTAAGAAACCGGTTTAGGAGGCACTAATAGGAGACGCACCGCCTACTCAAAACTGTTTTGCACCATCTGAGGGTTTCAGAGCAGGTGCTGATCACATTTTATCCCAGCTGCTCCTCTGGGAACAAGTCACACCCATTTAGCCTATGAGGAGATCAAAACACTCCCTGGCCTGGCTGTTGTTCCCATGTTTGCCCAAGACTGGCCACGGCAGTGCTGAGCCAATGTCCACCTCCCAAGCCACACAGATGGGCTCTGAAAGCGAGCAATTCCCTGAGGGCCAACAGCAAGAGGATGATACTGCAGGTGCCATGGGCACTGGGTGCCCAGGTACCAGGCGAAGGATGACACAGGGTTTGCCCAGGGTGCTTGGTTGGGCTCCCTTCACACTGCTGTCCACGGATGCGCTGTCACAGCTCTGACCTGGCCTCAGCTTGCACCCCTCTCCTTCGCCTGCTTCAAACCCACTCCCCGGGCTCCTTCTGCCCCTGTACTGGCCTTCTCTCAAGGGCTTCTGCTTCAAGCTGGGACGTCTGGATGCAGTGGTCCTCCTGCAGAGTACCATGGCCCTGCCCTGCAGCCGCAGCTGATTCTCCTGTCCTCAGCACACTTCCCCGGGAGCCCGCGACGATCCTTCTAACTAGACAAGTCCTCTGAGCCTCCTAGCTACCCATGAGCCCTGGCCTGGCTGTAACTGGCCATGTTTCCAGTGACCCTGGTCTGAGCCAGCCCCTCACACCAGCCAGTAGGACCCACGGGGGCTGGGGGTAGGAGTAATGGAATCACTTGTTAGGAAGAAGATTTCAAAGCTGTCTGTAAGGAAAATATTTCTAAGTACAGAAACATCAGTGCAGACACAGGGACAAGACTCCATTCGCTTCCTTTCTAACTTCTCTGTGATTCAAAATTATAACCAGAAAGCTGTAATTGGAGTATGCTACTGCTGTGTAAAAATCTAATACGCAGAAAACCAGACTGAAAGAAAATCTGCCAAAAATGACTACGCTGGTTGAGTCTAAATAGTGTGTTACGGGTTTTTTTTTTTCCTGCCGTTTTCCAAATATGCAGAAACGCTGTTCAATAGCATTCACAATTTCAAAAAGTATGCACTGAGATTCATTTTTTAAAGCTTTTACCTGGAGAACAAATACCATCGGCATCTAAGATTTCATGTCTCCAGATGGGCTTCCTGGTAGCGGCGTCCAACATGGGCCCCATCACCTTGTCGAAAGTCTGGTTGGTGTACCGCTTCAGCGTACACTTAGCGTTTTTGTACACGAGGCACCGCCCAAAACCTGCAACAAAACCAAAATGGTCAGAAGTACTAGAAATGCAAGACTACCAGAAGCCACGGATTTGTGCTGTGCCACAATCTACCAACCGCTCTTGCAAAAAACCCAGAAGCTATTCTACTTTCGAATCATCTCGACTGGCACAAAACAGCCTGTCAACCCTAAGCGACGGCGTGGGACTCTTCCCTCCCTACTGCAAGCAGAGGTGCGAGGCTCCACACGCTCCAGCATGAAATCCGCCTGCATATGCTGGAGGAAGAAAGACTTAAGAGTGGCACTGGCTCTTCCCGAGCACAGAGCCACAGGACATTAGAACTGGGGAGGGCCCCACACGCCAGCTGGTGACCCCTCTCTTCTACAGGCAGTGGAAGCGAAGTCCAGAGAAAGTAGGTAGGCGGTCGCCCAGAAGCGGGCAGTGCAACAAGCGACACCTGGCGGGTGTCCTTCCGCCGCGTAACTTCTGTTCACTTCCCTGGAAAGCTCTTTCTGCAAGGGTGACATTCATGAGTAGCCCACGAAAGGGAAGCATGCAGGGAAACAAGCAAACAGACAAGATGAGCGTCTCTCCTAGAAAAGAGACCAAAGAGAAGGCAGAGCCAGATGACGCCACGGGAGGGGGGCATATTTGCCCTCAAGATTACTTTCAGCGCAGTTTTAGATTGGATTCACCTAGCAGATGAGGGGAAAACCCCAAGAACAATATTAGCACATTCCAGACGGGGCCATACTTCGCGTATCCAGCTGCCAGGCAACTCTGAACCACTGGTGGTGCAGGCACGCCAGTGCCACTGGTGGACCAGGGGTGGGCACAGGTTTCCTGCCAGGGGTTCAAGCTGGTGGGCAGAAGAAAATGTGTGAAGAGGGAAGGCTCAACCACTGAAATTCCCAACGGATCAGCAGGAGTTACCCAGAGGGCTGTCTCTCCTTCACTGCGAACTGCCCTTCCAGGGCTCTGCCCAGTCTCCTGGCTGGGCCGCTGGTGTATCCGGCATGCTCCCGCCATCTCTCAGATGCACTGAGCGTGCTGGAGCTCATTTCAGTAGGAACCCATCTCAGGCGAAAGGCCTTGCATGTGGCTGGGAAACCCCCGCCAGCAGCCTCCCAGTGGAGCCCTTTCAGGAAATCAGAAACACGAGAAAAGAAAATCAACGCAGCACAAGCAGCTTTCTAAATACATCCTGTGTCCTCATGTAAGCTTTTAGATTTAAAAGTGACTGTGGGAAGAAACAGATTCCTACAACTGGCTAGGGGTGAAGGCGTCGGTAGGCCTGCGAGCCTCTCCCAGCCATCACCACCCTGCCTGTGCCAGAGCACAGCGCTCAGGAAGCCATGGGCTTGGGGACATCACAGGATCTGGAAATGTCACACAGCAGCCACTGACTGCGGCACGCGGGGTGCAGTGTGCATTTGAACTCACAAAGGGCAGAAGTGCTTTCTGCGAAGTGTAAACGCACAGTGCCTCACAGGTGGAAGCTTAGAGCAAGGGAACAGCAAACGCGGGACGTCGCGGAGCTCCTGACAAGACATCACCGAGCTTCAGATTTCCGCATAAACATTACCAGTTAATCAGAAAAGAAAACACCTAGTTTTAAAGCATGGCTGTTGTCATTTGGAGGAAAAGAAGAGGCATAAATTAAGTACAGCCAACATTAACGCCAACGACACATGGCTAGGAGTGCGATTACGGGTGCCTAGCAACTAGCAGGAGGGGAGGGAAGGCAGAGTGGGTGTGCGCCTGAGGACGGAGGACGCAGGGGCAGAGCGCAGCAGACGTCTGCCCAGAGCAGCGGACTGCCCCGGGCGGGACACAGGCGTCTGCAGAAGCAGAGGTGAAGAGCGCCAGAACCCAAGCTAGGGCTTGTCTGTGCACGGTAACTTCTGCTACCTCAGTCAGCAAAGCACGCTGGGTTACGGCCCAGGGCGTGGGGAGACCTCGGCCTTTCCACCCCACTACTGCCACTGCTTCCCCCAACACGCCTGCTGGTGGCCAGCTACTGGATAGATACGAAAACATCGGAGCATTTTCCTACTGAACTGTAGTTTCAGTAATTCCTACTGGAAAATAATCAGCTTCTTAGGCTTTTTTCTCTTTGAAAAGAACAAAAGATCCTCTAGTAGCACAATCAACAGATCATCTCAACATGACAATCAAAACCGACCAGCAGCCAGCAGCCAACACTAAAAGGCAGCTGCCTCCTGTGGTATAGAACTGAAATAAATTACTTGTGACTGCAGGTTGTGACACAACTGATTCGCACATGGGTCCTGCACTCACTGCTATCTGGTTCTATGAAAAGCACTTCTGGTGTTAGTCAGAGCCTTGGAAATCTCTTACCTCTGTCCAAGGAAGCTTTGTTTAAAACGAGTGCGTCCTCGATATCGTAGCCACTGTAGCTCATCACAGCAACTGTCGCGTTCTGCCCCGCTGGCAGCTTCTCGAAGTCTATCAGCTCGATGGTTTTTGTTTTCACCATGGGTTTTTGTGGATACGCTAACAGATACATGAGAGTATCGATTCTGTTTCGCTGGTTGTATCCAATGGTACCTTCATTGACAATGAAGAAAATAAAATCCAACATTCCACTAGCTGAAATAATTACGTAGCATTTAACATAATAAATACATTAACTACTAACTTGAATCAGAAAAATTTTCAGGTCAAGAATTGCCAAAGACCTTCATGATAACCAATAACTTTTTATAGTTGTTTTCTTTCTTTTTTTCTTCTGTATTTTAGTACAGGGTGTATAGGGTCTCATACACAGAATGGACTCATAGTGATTCTCTTGTCTTTAGTCCCCCAATTGCTGGGATTACAGGTACATGCCACCATGCCTAGTCTTAATTGCTGTCTCAGCATCCCTGGGGAGAGGCTGGGGTGGGATGGGATGGGGGAGGGGAGGGCAGGGCAGAGCAGGGCATAGCACCAGCACAACCGGGATTGAACCCTGGTCCCTGAGCCTGTCTAAGCAGGCACTTCAGTCTGCTGAGCTATCTGGCTGGCTCTACAGTCATTTTCTAATGCAATCTGTCAAATATACTTGAGTTCTACACATCTAAATAACTCCAACATTTGGATTTAGACTTGTTCCTGCTTGAGGGATTCTAGAGCTCCCTGGGTAGCTCCCGTGCTTGCTGCTACACTCTGAGGCCACTCCTGAGGCCACCAGGGAAAGGGGATGGGCTCTCCAGTCACCACACCAGCGGCTTACACACTGACACAGTTTGTAAAGTACCAACAACTGCCAAAGTTATAAATGAAAAGGCAAGAGAGGAGGTGGGAACAGAAGGAGACGGAGGCAATCAGGTAAAGGCAGAGAAATTCACTCATTAAATGATCATTCAGCACCAAACACCAGACAAGCAGGGAGAGCTGAGAACCCTTCCCATAGGCAGTGACGGTGTCTTAGTTACTTTTACTCATTGCTGGGACAAATATCCGACACTCAAAATGAAGGAAGGAAAAGTTTATTTAGCTCACAGCTGGCCCAAAGATGAGTGGAACAGGGCAGAGAGCATCCAGTTCATGGCGGCAGAACAGCAACAACCGCGACAGAGGCAACTGACCAACCAGGGCAGCAGAGAGCAACAGCAAGAGTCTGTCTCTCTGTCTCTTCTTACATTACATTCAGGCTCTCTGCCTCAGCCTATCCACCTTAGGCCACACCAATAACCCAGCCATACTCAGACCGATAGCCCCATCAGTACTAAAACACATAATCCCAGTGGATCATGACTCAAGTCTCAAACTCTAGAAGTCCCCACCCCCATTGATTGCATGAGGCTTTGGGGGGACAACTAGACATAATAGACGGCAAACTGTGGAGAGCTTTCAGCAACAAGGACAGCTGGCTGCCACCCCAGTGCCACAGGTCCTCACCTCGGCTCTGCACAGTCTGGGAAGAGCCAGATCGGGATGGTTCTCCTCCCGGCCTGACTGGCCGTGGGAAGGTGCTGCTGGGTCACTGCCTCTGGAAATGAGGTCACAGCACCAACCCCTCCTTTCCCCTCAAAATATGTAGGGAGTTGTGGCTTGCAAACAGGTGTTCCTGAGTCTCGGGCTTGTGACCCACGGCCGATACTGCAGAAACCTGAGAACTAGAAGCCCAGGCTGGCCCTGCTGCTGAGACTGCATGGGCCACCCCAAGCCTTTACCTACTCCGCCTTGAATGGCTGAGAAGAGAGGAGTGGGCCCGAGGAAAAGCAGAAGGCTAGCACATCTCGTGAGCCCCAGAGCCACAGCCAAGGGCATCTGCCTGGCACCTGGGGAGGTACACAGGGTGAGCAGACACCGGCATTCCAGATTTATTTTCTGCAATGTCTCCACATCCCTATCGTTAAATGAATGGTGCTTTCAACTCAGGGCTGAGAACACACTTCAGTGAGCCAAGCTGGCAGGGTGTCCCTTGGTGCGCACTGCGGAGTGTTATGGAGAGCGCCACGCAGCGCAGGGCAGAGCCAGCGGGTGCTCAATGAATGTCCGGTGCTGCGTTACACTGCAGAATGACATGACACACTTCGTAACAGCGTGAGGTGTGAACGACGCACACGGTGAGCGCCTGCTGTAGGAGGTGGCACGCCCCTCAGGGCCCCGCCCTCGCCGCACACACGGCCCTCATCCTTGCCCCCGTCTGCGGCAGCTCTGGAGCCCCCTTTCCTGAGTGTCTTCAGCTGCACTCTCCTGGCCTCCCTGATATGCTGAACTGATCCAAAACTTTCCCTATTGTGGTCATTTGGACTCTGAAGAGGCAAAGTCACACCAAACCTCTGGTGAAGAAGGCAGAGGACACACGGCCGCGTGAACAGACCCCGCCCTTCCCTGCACCGCGATGAGCAGCAACAGCACAGGCCTAAAGACACTCGCGAGAAGGGACCTTCGGAATTTCCTCACAACGTGGCAAAACAATAGGACAAGTGTATTTGAGGTGAGGGAGGGCACTGTGAGGGAGATTCATGGCAACGTGTATTGTGCTGTAATATATTTATATTTTTAAAATCTTACTTATTCATTTGGTACAGCGTCTCGCTACGCAGTTCTCACTCACAGTGATCCTTCTGTCTCAGCCTGCCCAGTGCTGGGATTAAAGGTGTGCATGACAGCACCTGGTTTTTGTGGCCAGCATGGCATGTGGTGCTGGAGATTGAACCCGGGTCCTTGCGCTTGCCAGGCAGGCACTTGGGCCGCGGAGCTATCTCCCCAGCCCTATGCTGTAACACATGCAAACAATTTAAGCACTCACTGTGTATTTCAATCACCCCTGCTATAGGACGGGGATGAGGCTCTGTGGCTGCTGTATTGATGAGCTCTGGAGCACCTCTCTCCACATTCTAACTCCTCTACAGCTAACATTATCTTAGCAGCGGCCTCCGAGCCACCAGCAAAAACTGGAATTTACCATGTATTTTGATCACTCCTGTATTTGTGTTTAAATCTCTACAAGATTACCGAGATTCCTGTGCAAAGCAACATTTCAACTGAACTTCAAGAACTTTTTGTTAAGCTACACTGTAAAATACCTATTAACTATGTCACTTTATTGCCAACTAATCAACTAGGCAGGACACCTGGCGATACATCACTCGCTGTTTTAGGAATATAACTAGCGCTGTTAGGATCATAGTAAAGTTCTCCAACAACAGGTTTGTCCTTTTCCAGGAAATCATTCAAAATTTCTGCTGAGAGCTCAGCTGCAATTGGGCACTTTACACAGCTTGAGCGGAGCCTCAGGGCTGCGGGACTCGTCTTCTGCAGCCGAGCAAGCAATACCACACAGCAGGGAGGGAGAACGGGCCGGTGGGAGTGGCTTTGCTGCCACTGCGCACTGGGCATTGCAGAAAGGAGAAGCAGTGGGACCCTGCAGCATGGGGTTAGTGCTGGCGATCACCTCAGAAATTCTCCTTTAAAGTCTTTTTAAAAAGCTTCTCTGGGGCTGGGGAAGACAGCTCAGGGGCACGAGTGCCTGCCTGGCAAGTACAAGGTCCTGAGTTCGATCCTGGGTTCTGCTAAATAAATAAATACATAAATACGTAAATAGCTAGCTAGCCAGCTAGCTTCTCTGCGTAGGCACATAAGTACACACATTTTCAGCAGCACTCCGGGTGTGTAGAATGAATCATGACTAATAAGCTGTGATGTCAGATCATACAATGTCAAAATGCCATCAGATTCCATAATTGAAGAAAAAATTATCAGCGGCTAGCTGGATCTCTTGTCAGCAAGCAAACTTTAGTTGAGAAAATATTCTAAGAAGTTAACTTATAATTTCTTGTCTGCGTATAGCACATGCTCCAGCTAGGACGCCACTGGTCACCCTCCAGCTTCCTGGTAAAGGGCCTCACACAGATGGCAGAGGGCACGCTGCAAGCTGTGCTCCCCTTCTGTCGCCCGCTCTCCTGTAACGGCAGCCTCCAACTATCTTTTCTTCCCAGCAAGGACATAATCTTTTCCGACAAAACCACGTTTTCTTAACAATAATTTTCTTAAGCCACAAGCTGTTACCACAAGGTATAACTACAAATGTAGCTGAAAGTCATGAGGGAGTGCTTTTACTTAAGGTACTACGCAGAAGGTTAGAAAGGATGCCAACTTAGAATGCATATACTAAACACGGGAAGTTCTATGCAGTTCACAATTCTTCCTTTCTTTGCCTCAAGTCTTAACTACTATCAAAAGCAGTAAATTTCCTCCCTGGGAAGGGGACAGTGCGATGCACTCTGACAGAGCTGCGCAGTGGGGACGCCACCGTCTGCGTCTGCACTCCTTCAGGTGAACGCCTAAGGTGCCCTTCCAGGCGGCAGGCTGACGGGGCGCGGTCCGCTGTCAGAGGCCTCCTGAGTGCTCAGCCACTCTCAGTCCTGGCTGCAGTGCACGCCCTGCTGCCGGGCCACCCTGGCACAGCTTGCTGCCCGTTCTGACATCGCTCATTCTCGCAGATGTGTAGCTGCGCCTACTCGGGGGCTGTGCCTGGCGTGGGTTTCACCTGTCTCTCAGCTGTTTTTCATATTACCAAAGAGTTCTCTGTATACCCCAGATACAGATCCCTCCTAAGACAAGTGCACTTCTAGTAGTCACTCCATTCTGTGGCTTACGTTTTCATATTTCTGTCTTTCAAAGAATAAAGGATTAATTTTGAGAAACATAATTTATCAAACTGTTTGTATTTTTATGTCCCGAGAAACCTAGCTTAAGTCATGAAGATTTTACTGCTGTTGCCCCCTTCATGTACGGCTTGCTCTTACATGCTAGCTGCGTTTCACTTGTGTTAATTCGTATAGGTTGGGAATTGATGTTCGATTCCATCCCATGTAGATATGTAGGGATTTACTTGTTGCAGACTTTCCTCTGCCTGATGGACTGCCATGACACTTTTAATGAAAATCAACCGCCCACAGACACATCACGTTCTTTCTGGATTCTTAATTCTGTCCCACTTAGTCTGCAGCTACCCTTCTGCAACATCACACTGTCCTTCTCACTGCAGCTTTACGATAAGCCAAGCTGCATAATTCCCTAGTTTCTATATTCTTTTCAGAAGAATCTGCTGCTGGTTTAACGATTTTAACATACTTTGCGACTCATCGCTAACTCTGAAGTGTTCACTAAGTGCCGGCCACATCACCCCCTAAGCTAGCGAGGGGCCAGACACAAGGACACAGGACCAAGGCAGTCTGCCTTCAAGGGAGCGACAGTCTGCAGCCCAGCAGGGACAGCAGCACAGGAAGCTTAGGAAGATGTGCGGAGGGAAGTCAGCGCCCGCTGAGCAGATTTTCAGTGCGTTTTGTAGATGACGTTGCGCAGATGATACAGCAGGACCTTCTACAAGTTACGCAAACAAAGTGAGACTCGGCTTCCTTCTCAGGAAAAAATACACATTATATCTCATAGATTATTACTGTGCTTAGAAAAAGAAATACAAGCCAGAGTCTGCAGGCAGGGGTGGGATCTTAGCTCAGGGATACAGAGCAGGCTTCCGGGAGCAGGGTCCGGGCTCAACCCTCAGCACTAAGGAAGCACAGAACTTAGGTGCTCCGTGCCGACACATTATGAGCAACATGAACGTTCTTGGGTCGTCAGTAATAATCAAAACACAGCTCGCCAGCTTGCAGTGTCGCTCATTCTACCCCCATCTAACCTGTGCAGTGAACCATCTGTGAGTCCCTAAGTGCCCACCGATGGCATTCTAGCCTTAGGAGCTGCATCAACTTAGACCTAGCACAGCTACAGTATGCCACGTGTGGTGCTGCACGGCTGCGATCCCACGCCCAGGAGGCTGCCGGGGAGGACTGCCGTGAGTCTGAGGCCCTTGGGCTACTTCAGCCAGTTCAAGGCCAGACTGAACTACACAGTGACACCTTGTCAGAAGGAAGGAAAGAAGGGAGGGAGGGAGGGAAAGGAGAGAAGAAAGGAAAGGAAAGGAAGGGAAGGGAAAGGAAGGGAAAGGAAGGAAGGAAGATAGAAAAGAATCTATAGTAATTTAAAAACATTTTTAAGCAATAGCCAAGTATCGAAAAAGGACTGGCGGGGCAATCTGGGCAGGCTATCATTTTCTTTCCTTTGTGTGCCCTCAAAGATCAAATATGCTGAAACCATATAAAAAAAGATTAAAGCAAGTGGCAAGGAACTGCAGAATGAAAACAAATTTGTGAAGATCGTCAGGTATGTTTTGAATATCTCAAAAATGTCAACACATTTCCAGTTTCTTTCTTTCTTCCTTTTTCCTTTCCTTTCCTCCTTTCTTCCTTCCTTTCTTTTTTTTTGTACCAGAGATCAAACTCAGGACCTTGTGCTTGCCAGGCAGCCACTTAGCCTGCTGAGCTGTTGCCCCAGCCACCTCATCTTACTCTTAAGTGAGGAACAGAGGGAAAAAAGAATGCTGGTGAGATAGCTCAGCAGACTAAGCACTTCCTTAGGCAAGCACAGGGACCAGGGTTTGATCCCCAGCAGCACATGCCACGCCAGCCCTGGCCACCAAGACCGGGTGTGGTAGCTCATGCCTGTAATCCCAGCCCTGGGGAGGCTGAAAACAGGAGGATCACTGTGAGTCTGAGCTGCACTGTGAGACCCTATACCAAATACGTTAAACAAAACAAAACAACGGGCTTCGGAGCAGAATCTATTGAAGAAAATAACAGAGGCTACATTAACACCTATTCAAAAGTCAGGAAACCAAGTCACGGCAATCGGGAGTGGAGGGGAGGGCCTGTCTGAGCTGATGGGGAGCTGCCACCTTCCTCACAGGTTGTCCCACTCGAGGGCAGCCACCCACTACGCGCCAGCATGGGACAGTGTGACTCCTGTGAGTCCAGCCCGTAGCTCACGCCTGCAGTGCTGCACGGCCTGGGAACTGTGCGTCAGATGGCCACACTCCAGGGCAAAGCCACATGCCAGGAGACAGGGCTTCTCAGGTACACAGGAGACGCCGCGGCCTGAGGGTGGGGAGATGCCCTCTGCCTGGCTTTCTGCTGGCTCCAGGCAGGACTGGCTGTCTCTGAGCGAGACCAGGCTGCTTCTGTGCCTTTGTCGTGGCGTGCCTTTCCTACTGGTGACGCGAGACAGCTTGCTGCCTTTCATGGTGGGATGGGAAACTGAAAATCAGCTGTCAGTGGGCTGCAGGTGGATGCAGCGAATTCCTCAAGCTCACTGGAATACGTGGGGAAGCTGCTCTGGGCCACCATCCACCTGAGCTGAGGGACACGCGCTACTAGAGAGCACTGCAGTCTCTAGGAGACGTGGACAGTCTTCACTGGCAGGCCCATCTGAGATGGGAGAGTGATCACTACTGCCAGGACCACAAGGCGCGCACGTGGCCCAGAGGTTGGGGCTGCTTCTCGCACCAGCGCTCTGCGGTGGCTTTTCCTTCTGTGACCTTCGTACAGACCTGGCTCAACGCTTCTGCAGCTATTTCAGTGTCCAGAGAGAATGTGGCCATGCTAGAAGCCAAATTTAAATGTGCTTTTATCTCCGTGCTTTTCTTTCTAGTCAGGTGTTTCTACAAACAGTAACAAAGGCTTTTTTTATTACTTAAAGATATTCAGTGCCTTTGTCTGCCCAGCGTCAGCAGCAACGTCAGAGGATCGTATCCAAGGAGCTAAATGTGCAAGACCCAGGGTCAGAGCAGCTGAATACACCAACCTCAGAAAACACAGACAATGAATTGCAAATGACACTCGAAACAAAACGGGGAAAAAAAACCTTCACACAGGAAACTACAAAAGAACTCTACGGACACTGAATTGGCTTTCTGTATGCCCTGATCCTGCTTAACTGTGTGTGGTAACTAACCCAACACTGTGGACACTCAGGCCACAAAATAAAGATGGGAGAGTGTCACGAAAACAAAAATATTACTTTGTTTCTTCAAATTTACACTCCCCTCCCTCCCTCACAGCCTTGCCTTCCTGGGGAGAGAGCTGCCGAGCTCCTTTCAATCTCTGAGCGCAGGGAGAGCAGCTTCGCCCGCAGCAGAGTGGTTAACCTCCCCTACCTTCACGGAAGGTTCCACACAAAAGGTGCACCGTTGCAGTGTGGATTCATGTCAAGAGACAGACGGTTCAGTGGAGCCAGAGCAGGCGAAGGGGTGGCCCTGCGAGCGCACGTGGCGCAGTCCTGAGGCTTCAGCTGCTCTGCGCCCCCAGCATGCCTGCTCCCTCGGGTGATGGAAACACTGGAAGCACAGACACTCCTGCTCTCTGGAGTGAGGCACTGGATTCCTGTGCTGCTAATGCTGCTGTAGTAGCAGCTGGCTGCTGGTAATGGAGAAGCTGACTGGTGGTCCTTGTCACCTGGAGGCCACGTGCCCCACCCCCAGCACTCCTGAGCTCTTACGTCAATTAAAACTAGAGAGGACAAGTCAGGTTTGCACCACAGGCATACCTGCGTACCTGATGAGAAAACGCACTAGGGCCTGAACGAGCTTTACAAACTCTGAGATGAGATGTGTCAGCAGCACTGTTTTTCCTTTTGGGCTGCAGCAGGCAGTGGAACTTTCTCTATCAGTGTCTAAGATAGAGACAGCCAACGGCTCCCACACAGCCTCTGCCGGCACAGCTCTGTCCCAGGCCCTGCCTGGCCAGCCTCGGTCCCCGACCTGGCGCGAGATGTCTGCTCCTGTGCTGGTCACCTCTGACCAGCCTCCCTGTGCTCGCTGCGTAGCCCGGCCCACTCTGCCCACGCCTCCTCCCTGCTGCCCTCAGACCCCAGCTGTTCTCTCACAGCATCCACCACCGTGGGTTGAATGACTGTGCTATGGGTTGGCCCCAGACCACTGAGGAGGGGACCACAGTGGTCTGACTGCAGTTTTGAGCCCCTGTGTCTATTTTGCAGTTTTGCTCAACAAAAGCTATGGATGAGTGGATGGGTCACAGATAAATTAACAGGTAGACAGCAAAAAGGAAAGAAACACGCAAAGAAGAAACTGAACTCAGAATTTGGAGTAGGGCTGGGGAGAAAACTCGGCAGTCTAGCACCAGCCTGGGAAGCGCAAGGACCGGGGCTCCATCCCCAGTCCCACAGGCCGTGCCAGCCTTGGAACCCTGGGTGCCTTGTGCTGGTCACCAAAACCAGCTGTGGTGGTGCACGCCTGTAACCATAGTGCTGGGGAGGCTGAGACAGGAGGATCTCTATGAGTCCAAGCTGCATAGCATGATGCTGTACCAAAGAAACAAACACACTAATTAACTAATTCATTGAGCAAAAGAAGTTGGAGTAACATGTCCTGGGAGATGTGACAGTGTGTGTGAGGGTTCATCAGGCTTCAGTGGTCACTGTCCAGAGCAGCCTGGGTGCCTTTTGGGATGCACTGTGGGCCGCCTACCTCATCTATCTTGCCCCTCCTCCCCCACCTTGAGTCTTTCTGCTCTTTCTCCCGTCTCAGTTAAAAATCTATGTCTGTTCTCTTCAGTTCCGTGTGTTATCACCTGCCACCATGATGAAGGGAACGAGCTGGGGGAAGATTTGTGCATGGACAGGAGAGGACCCCGTAAGTCTGGGGAGCTCCGTGGCACCAACACAGACTGCCAGACGTGACGCGCAAGGTGGAGAAGAGCAGAGGGCTTCCGTGAGCACGGCCACCCACCCGAGCACGCTCTTACCCATGGCTTGTTTGCCCATGGCGCACTGGTAGGTGTTTCTCGGGGACTGGTTGTGATGCGGGTATGGGATGAGGCCCGCGCAGACACCGAGCAGCGTGAAGGGCTCGATCTCCAGATGCGTGGTATCTCTGGCGGGATAAGAAGCAGAGTTCAGGTAAGCAGGGCTGAGGCCAGGGTTTCCTACGGGGCACACAGACAGCATCACCCGGGTCCCCAGAGATATTACGACAACGAACTTATGCCCTAGGAACACTGGTACAGCAAAAGACATGCTTAAACAGGCGTGATAAGACATCACTTAAATTGTTTTAGGGACTGAAATATAAGAGAAGGGAAACAACGTGAAAGGACTCTCAAACAGTAAGACACTACGGCAGCACACATGAAGACCGCGGCGTGGCGGGGCACACCGAGCCACGACTGGGAGCGCGGCGGCTGGCAGCAGCAGCCAGCCACAGCCACGCAGAGCAGCTCTCTCCTCCTCCGACCCTGCCCACCAGGTGCTGTGGACCATCTGGGAGAGGGACAGGGAGAGCTCCACAGACCCGCAGGGACCAAGAGTGCAGCTGCTGCACCTGAGGACCTGATTTTTAATTTTACTACATTTCAATTACTTGAAAATTTAAAACTCAAACTTAAATTTACATAACTCAAGTTTGTCATTTAAAACATTAACTATGTTTGGAACAACTTCTGCTCGTGAGTCTCCTTTCTCTGTTGTCAAAGCAGTGTTTCTGATGACAGCCTCTGTAATGGGATGAGCTGTAGGTGCACAGCGGAGTTCGAGGACTTGTGGTAGGAACGGAGGGGGAGCACCTAGTGTTTGTACACTGATTACAGGCTACATAACATTTTGCATATTATGGCTAAATGAAGATAATAAAATTAATCTCACCCAATTTTTTTTTAATGTATTTAGTACAGGGTCTACAGAGTCTTACTATGTAGACTGGTCTCACAGTGCTCTTCCTGTTTTCAGCCTCCCAAGTGCTGGGATTACAGGCACATGCCACCAGGCCCAGTCTACTTCTTTGTATGTGTGTATGCGTGTGTGTGTGTGTGTGTGTTCAGAATCTCACTACTGGATGAACTCATAGTGATCCGCCTGTTGACAGCCTCCCAAGAGCTGGGACTACAGGTGCGTGCCACCACGCCCAGTCTCAACTGCCGGCTCAGCATGGCGAAGGGCGGGGCTAGCAGGGTAGGCCTGGGGATCTAGCCGGGCCCTACTCCTGCATGCAGGCGCTTTAATCCACACCCAGTCTAATCTCACCCAATTTCTCTTGGCTTTTAGGTAACTGCTAAGAGATCTGCAGTTGTGTCAGGGCTTGTATTAGGCTTTCACTGGGGGAACACAGTGGCTGTCAGATTCTCAGTTACTTTCTGAGCACAGTTTTTTATTCTACTTTGCTTTTGGTACTAGCAATCGAACTCGGGGCCTTGCGCTTGCCAGGCAGGCGCTTATACCACTGAGCTATATGCCAGGCTCACAGCACACTTCTGCAGATAGGCGGACGGAGTCAGGAGTCAGACTCCTGCAGGGCCTGCTAAAAGCATGACACCGCTGAGGCCCAGCCTGCAGCTGGCCTGCCCCCACTGCCCAAGCGCAGCGACGCCTGCACAGCCCGGGCTTGCACCCTCTGGACAGAAGCAGTCTCCGGGCCTGGCCACCCCAACGCATGGCTGCCTTGTGCCAGGGCAGCCCTCCGTGCCACAAGCGAGCCAGCCCGCGCTTCGGCAGTGCACGGGCACTACAGTTCACCCAGCTGCTGAGGGTGCTTCAGTTTGAGGAAGACTGTTTCCCCAGGACTAGCAGGACCCCAACCCTACCACCACCTTACGCCTTTGCCAGCAAGCAGGGAAAACACTCTGAGCTTGTTTTGGCTTTTTAAAAAGCGTCACGCGCTGGGCATGACCGTGCACACTTGTAAGCCAGTACTCAGGAGGCTGAGGCAGGAGGACCACAGTGACTTTGAGGCCAGCCTGGAATACATGTAATGAGTCCAAGGTCAGTCTAAACTTCATAGTGACACTGTCTCAAAAAACAAAAATACGGGCCAGTAAGATAGCTCAGTTAACTAAGCGCCTGCTTGAGCAAGCGCAGGGACCAGGTTTTGATCCCTTGTCCCTCATGCTGAACCGACCCCGCCCCAGCCACACTGAGTCTGGGTGTGGTGGTGCACGCCTATAACCCCAGTGCTGGGAAGGCTGAAAATAGGAGGATCACTAGAGTCCAAGCTGCGTAGTGAAACCCTGCACCAAACACATGAAAAAAAAGAAAAAAGAACACTACAGAAATCACAAGTAACTACATTGGCAGTGGCGACCATGTGGCGGGTGCGCCCCGGCAGGCTGTGTGCCAGCAGTGAAGACTCGAGTCTGTCCTCACTGCTTCCGGTATGTATCAACAGCAGCGAGCTAAATGGTACGTAAGCAGGCAGGCACAGACTACCGTAAGACAAAAATATCTATATACTACCATATAAACACATGTAACGTGGAAAATGCCCTCTGGGCACTTCACACACTGTTAAATTTAACAATTAAGACACTATAAGCCATGTTATCATTGTTTGACATGCATGGGTTATGTGGGCTCATGTATGTATATCTATAATTTACGTAGAAAACTATCCAAATGTGAACATATCAAACTATGGGCACGGGCTACTGAAGAGGGCAAACCCAGGATGGGGAAGAGCCGGCCCTGGACCTCGGTCTTTGCCTGGGGCAATAGGAAGACACAAGCAGCGACCAGGTGAGAACGTTAAGCTCCCTGTTTAACAAAATAACTACAGAAATTCCAACTTGAGATACGGGTACTGAGTCACCAGAAAGCAAATTACACAGATGTCCTCCCCTGTGCTCCAAAGGAAACACACACACTTCTGAAACATTGCTGTTCTGTGAGAAGCACACGAGCAGCTCACGTTTACGAAGTACATAAGCTCGGGGAGAGCATCACAAATGAACCACGTAGCGTTCCTGGACTGACAGCAAGAGCTCGGCCCAAATCCTCCCAGAAGATAGAAACACATCATTCATGTAGCCTGATTTATTTAATTTTCACAGCAATCCAATATTACTACAGAGGAGTTATTCTTTTGTTTAAAAAAACCCTAAAGTTTATGCCAGCAGGAAGGACAGTTAAATCTACAATGACCTGTCAGTAACTCTGAGCTACTTTCCACTGAGGTAAGTGGCGGGTGTGCTTCCCCAGGAAACTAGTACTTCTAGACAGGGCCCGGGGAGGGGAGGCTGGGGCTGGCCCGCTCGCCAGGGGTGACTCACTTGTTGATCGTGTGCTCGTAGAGCGCGATGCTACAGTCGTTCTCTTCATTCACATCTAAATACTCCACCAGACTCTCATGTAAGAAATCCTCAAAATTCCTGGGAAAATATTGCAAGAGACACTATCAATAAGAGGTGCTTTACTGCAGCTCTTTACAAAACAGCAGGTGCTCACGCTGCTGCTTTTATACAACAGCAGGCCCGAGGCACCTTTCTCCTGCACGGTGCCAACATACCACGATGCTGACACAAACCACCCTGTATTGCAGCATGGTCATACACCCTGAAATAAACACACAGAGGAGCCTGTGCTTCTTGTCAGCTGGACCCCAAGTTCTAAGACTCCGATGCTAGAAACTCCGTGTGCTAAGAGCCACAGGGCACAGGGCCTACGTCACGTACAGAGGGAAGTCCTTTTCTGACGAGGAATCCTGCACAGTGCACTGGTCTGCAGCAGGCCTCTGCAACCCTTGCAGCCCAGCTTGATAAACCTTTCCTCCTGCCAAGTGGCTTCAGATGGTGACGTACACTTCTTTGGCGGGTGGTAGAGGAACTGTGCGACTAGACACGAAAATGCACTTGGCTAAAGGCGGAGAAGGAATAGCGCCGCTGCCCCGTGGAGCACGCACGCCACGCTCACCTGTACCCCTGGGCGAGCTCTTCCATATGCTTATTTGTGACTGCTGGCTTCTGCTTTTTGACAATTATGTAAGGCCTAAAAGGGAAAAAAGTAACAAGCTGGTCATGACCACATGGGAAAGTTGCATCAGCAACTCATGCTTACCACAGCAAGTGAGGAGAGATGCAGACACACACGCGAACTCCCTCCTGGACTACGTAGGGACAGCAGGTGCTCTGTACGTGTGAGTACGGGAAACCTAACCCCCACCCCCAAGCACATGCCCGCCCACGTACAGGAGATATGTACACTACGTATACACATAAATGTGACATGGTACTTCCAATATCTTAGAAAGCATTTGGTTTCAACGGAAGAGCAATATAAAAAAGATAATAAAGTCTGGAGAGGAAATAAAAAAACTTTACGTCACACTTTTAAAACTTGTACAAATGATCACTCCAGGAACATCCTCATTTCACATTGGGAATATGCAGTACATAGCCCCTCTATCTGTAGTTTAGTGGTTTTGCTTTTGGTGATTTTAGCTGCCCAAGGTCAAGTAGGGCCAGGAAATATTAGGTGGAAAATTCCAGAAACAAATAATTCATGAGTTCAACTGCACTCTTACGAGAAGCATGGTGGAATCTTGCGCCACCTCACTCTGTCCCGCCTCAGATAGGAACCGTCCTTCTGCCGAGTGTCCGCGCGGTACACGCTGCCCGCATACCTTCCCTAATGCATCCCCCTAGTGGCCACACTGTGTGCCTTAGCCACCTGGGGGTCACCTAGCGGCATCTCACCCCCCAGCTCAGAACAACATGGTGTGTACAGGGCTTGGCACTGCTCACAGGTCCTGGCCACAAAGACAGATGCAGAGGAGTGGCTGTGACACCGAGGGTGAGCGACAGGCGAGCCCTGGCCCCAAGGCTGAAAGGCACTTGGTGTGAGGGTTGCGAGTGCTGGACGCAGAGCGTCTGACTCAGGGTGGACATCTGCGTGTGCGACTCACAGGAGCTCAAGTTACTTCAAGCCACTGCTGACTACAGAGGGGCTGGCTGTTTGCGGAGGGCAAAGCCGCTTGCGCGCTAACTCTCAGTGGCGCAGGGGCTGAGGTGCAGATTAACCCGTAACTGTCAGCAGTGGCCGCCTAAGGAAACACACACACAAAGGACGGCTTGCGCCTGGGACCACGAGGCCTGCTGCTCATTGCGTAGGCGAGGCCCACCAGTGGGAACCAGTCACAGCAGACACTCTTGTGCCCCACCCTGTGCCCAGGCAAACATGAGAAGACACCACATAGTCATGCAGGGACGTGCATATCACTAAGGAGACACTGGGTGAGCTTCCCGCGGAAACAGCAGTGCTGCAGAACTCCTGCTGCTTGGTGGTGAAGCAGGGGGCATTACTGCCACCTTAAAGGGCTACAGTGAACTTAGGGTAATAGGCAGGTGACGAAAGAGAGAGATGGCACACAACACAGTTGTTATGGTTTGTGTGTGGCTAGTTGTCCCCACAAACCCCCATGTAGCCATGGGGTGGGGACTTCTAGAGTTTGAGATTAACTCATGATCCACTGGGATTATGGGTGATCCACTGGGATTATAGGTCTTAGTACCGCTGGATTATGGGAGTGCTACACCCAACAGGGGCAGAGAGCCTGAATGCAACGAGAGACAGACTCTCTCTATTGCCACTGTTGCTGTTCCACCGCCATGAACTGCTGCCCTCTGCCATGTACCCTTCTGCCTTGGAGCCAGCTAATATGGACTGAAACCTCCAATAACTGGGAGCTACATAAACCTACACTTCCTTCATTTTGGGTGTTGGGTGTTTGTCCCAGTGATGAGAAAAGAGCAACTGAGGCATCAGCTGACTGCTCTCCCGGCCTCACCCACGGTCTGCCACGACACAAGGGTTTCTAAAAATGAGTATTTTCTCTTAGAGCACACATTCTTATATTGGATGTAATGAAAGAAAATTTCTAAAAGGAATAATCTAAAAAAAAACAAAAAAACACTAATCTAGGACATGTCAGTGCTTTTCCCGCCCCAAATGAAGCAGTGTTGAGAAAAACTACGGACGTGTGCCTACGACACGCCTGCCCCCTCACACCCAGCGTCCGTCAGCCCAGGCCGCCACACTCAGGCCAGGGCTAAGCTACGCTTTCTGACAGCTGACGGCCGAGGACACCAAGCCAGAAGCCACGACACTCGGGCGCACGCAGGCTGCAGTCCTACCACGGGCCTGCCAACTGCAGACGGGCCCCTTTATCTCTTAGCTGCTCATCTACCTCATCTCTATTCCTCGCTGAGGGTTTGCTAACCAAATTAGATTTATCTGAATACTGAAAGAGATTCAAGTACCTTCAAGTACAAAGAGTCTACCTTCCTCCCAAGTTGACGTGATCAGACTCCTGCCTCGTTTTTTTTCCCGACACTGTTTTTAGCAACACCTACCTGCACAGCCTTCCTCCGTCAGAGGAAATATAAACACACCGGTCTGTGAGATTTGTAGAGATGGAGACAAACTCGTTGATGTACCCAGCTCTTCGCATCAGCCGGAACGTATGCACCAGCTTCTTATGGTCTCGAATGACCCCAAGGATGTTGCCTAAGTGCAGGGAGGTGAGAGAGAAAGAAAAGATGACCCGAACCTGGTTGCAGCGTCTTCGCAGCGAGACTCCCGAGCAGCACCAGCGGTCGCTCAGAAGCACTGTGTCCAGCAGGATGCTGCAGTCAGGCTCGCTGCACGGGGAGTGCGTCTGGGTCTGAACGTGGCCCCTGTACATCTGGGGGTACTAAGGAGAGGAAACGGGGTGCCCCACATGAGGGCCAAGAGGCTTGGGCAAGAGTGCAAGCTAAGAGCTCCCTCCAGCGGCATGGGATGCATTGGACAGAGGCAGGCAGGCTGCGCACAGTCCTGCCCAGCTCCTGGCCTCCGCAGCAGTCTGTGTGGTCACAGTAGTGGCTGCCACAGTGAGGGAGGGAAGGGAGAGGAGACCTGCACTCAATGGCTGGGACGAGCATATCAAACAGACACGGACCAGCATACCACAGAGAGAAGAGCGGCACACCGAGGGCACCCAGCCTCCCGACGACTTTCCTGAGTCTCTAGCTGCACCATCATGGCTGCTTTCACGTCCTGAAACTATCGCTTCCCTTTCACGGTCACTGTGACTTTGGGAAACAGCCAAAGCCACACGGTACCAGATCCGGTGACCGTGGCGGATGAGGACAACATCATGGCTTTGCAAGCTGCCTTTCCCTTGGAACACAATGGGCAGCAGTAGTCACTGGCTTTTTGATCACACTTTATAGAGACACTCGCAAAAGAGGACTCTAGAACTGCTCCAGAGAGCGGTGTGGAGGGGGAGGTCCAAAGTAAGACAGGGTTTTCAGAGGGATTAGTTTTTCTACTGCAAACTTTTAAACTCTGAATATTCATCAAATACTTGGATAACTCCTATCTGAGCCAAAGAAGCGCTTCGCGACCTGGTCGCCACAGCGCGGGGATCGAGTGGCCAGGCACTGCTTCTGCAGCGGTCTCGCCATCTCTGCAGGAGGGCTCGAGCACAGACTTGCTCCTAAGCAGCTGCGCCCCTGCACTCAGGACACACCAGCAGCTGCCACAAGCAGAACCGCACCCTCGGGCCCACTCAGATGGCCGGCAGTGTGCTCTCAGAACCCAGGGGACCCCAGCCAGCAGAACTGTCCCCCTGCTCAGAGTTCTGCCTGTCCAGCCAGGCCAGCCTGGGCCCAGAGCTGAAGTCGTCCATGCTGCAAATGCGAGTGCAGTAACAGGCTCCACCACCCTGCCCAGGACAAGCCGCCTCCAGCAGACGCACGGCAGACGCACCGTTGAGAAAGACGAGAAACACGTTTGGGTAGGAGAGCTCTTCCCCACACAGGAGGTTCACGTCCTCCACTCCCAGGTTGCTGGCTAACTTAACGATGGGTCCATCTTCCATGTCGGTTGTGATGTGTGTCATCAGTGCCAAGTTTTTAACTAAACCGCAGGCCTAGAAACATAAAACAGCCAGTTCTAAGAATCTGCATTAGTAACAAGAATACGGATGTACCTGAAAATACCACTCTGCTGCAGCAATAGAAAGTAATGTAACCTTGTAAGATCCACTCTGGCAATTTACACGTTTTTATCCAGAGAAGTTTATCTTCAAGTGAAATATTGTAAAATGGATTCAGCCGCAAAAATACTCAGTATGAGGCTATTTACAATTATAAATAATGATGACATCATCACAGTGTAACAGGAAGAAATGGATCATACGAACGACCATTCCCATATAAAAGAACATCACATCTATTATGATGACAATGCAGGACAATACTGATAAATGCTGCTCCTTAAGCCTATGTAAAAATATAAAACTGACTGGAAATCACAGACATGTGTAAAATATCTGGCCAGAACTCTTCACAGTTCTTGGTCACAAAAGGCAAAGAAGGACCAAAGAATTGCTCCCCCTTGAACAAGCATGTCTCCTAGGTCAGAAGCCGACTGGCAGGACAGTGGGTGGGATGTAAACAGGCTTCCTGACTGTACCATTTTCACCGCTAACCTCAGGGAGCTGGTGACAGTGCCACAGTCATGCACGACGTCTACATCCGGGGACTCTAGTAGAAGGATCATGGAAACTCTTCCTACTATCTTTGCAACTTTTTTGTACATCTGGAATTATTTTATAATGAAAAGGAAATAACAAATATTTCTAAACTTCCATACAACCAAAAAAGCCCATGAACTCAAAGTATCAGTAAGGGCAGAATAGAGCAAACAGAAAACACAGTCAACATGTGTGCTATGTAAAGACCATGTCTTCAACCCTTAGAAACTATCAGCCGTGGCATGTACGAGTCGGGCACTTCACTGACATTAGCTGGCACAATCGCTGGGATGGTGTAGTCAGGTGGCAAATGAGCACATTGTGTCAATTTGAAAAACTGTATGTATTTCATGTACATTTCTAACTGGCTTCAGTTAGAATTTCTAAAACTCAAAACTGTGGACATCCATTTTTCACCTCCTCTGAGTTAAAACAAATTTCTACAGTTTGGAACCTGTATCTTTATTCATAGCAAATTAACTTATTTATCCATTCAGTTCCTATTTATGAGGCTTGTGTGCTGAACCAGGCCTGCATTAGGAACCTGAGTAACCGTGGTAAACAATCTTTCCCGAAGTTCATGACTGAGAAGAAACAGAACCAAGCGAGCCAGCAGTGGGCACGTGAAGCCAGGAGCCTGTGGCAGGCGCTGGGAGGTAAACCCATGCAGCCGCTTGGCTCCATGCACAGGCGTCAGCTCGAGAGCGCTGTACGGAAGGGCTGGGACCACACACGCCTGACAGCTGTAACCGATCATGTGATGTCCCAGAAGTGCCCCGGGTAAGCACGGCACTCCTCAGAAAGGACGCTGCACGCACACCGGGGTGATGGGTCCCTCACTGCCCTCACGCTCTTATCCCCTCTTCATCACGCTGATCTTTAGGACACGCAGCCACGAGCAAGGAAATGTGTGGTCCATGTAGCTCTGCGGTAGGATGCTGAGCCAAGTGTTTCTCAGAGACTGGCTCTGGGCTGATGCCAGTCTTGACAAGCAGCATCAATATTTCTTGCCAGTAAGTGGCCATCAAGGAAACGGAATTGCTTTGTGACAACAGATGGAGGAGACCTCAGTACACCTGACCTCCTGCCCCATCCCGACTCTGCAGGGTCCTTACCTCTCCCTCAGGAGTGTCCGAAGGACAGAGCATTCCCCACTGTGATGGCTGCAGGGAGCGAGGACCACTCACTTTTCTGGTTTTCTCAAACTGGGAAGAGATTCTTGTCATCATGCCCAGTGCAGATATGTAGGACAGGCGAGACAGCACTTGGGTAACACCCTGGCGGTCCATTTTAAATCTCTTCAGGGACCAATTTCCCTGTGGAGAGATGAAAGGTAAGAGACTGTCCTTTGCCCCTTCCTGTGTCCCCTGATGCTGAGCAGCCACTCAGAAGTTCACGGTAGAAGCTGCTCGCCTGTGAAATCACAGCTACGGTGCATCTCTAGAGTCAGAAGGCCACGGCAGAAGTTAAATCTTGGCCAGGCCACTTGCTGGCCTTTCCTCAGAGCAGCATGAATGTGAACAACGCCCAACAGCACCTCAGACTGCCTCCCTGTGGCCTCACCAGACAAGCAGTGGCCTGTGAGGAACTGGCTGTTGTACACTGACCCAGCTGTTTCAGCCAGGGAGCCGTAGGAGGATGCAGGCTGACAGAACTGCAGCAATCTCTGTGTGCTTAAGGTGAAACGAGGCTGAGGCTCCCAGAGACAATCTCATGTTGGATGTGTCGCTCAGATGTCTCCCAACATTGTGCTTAATTAGAAGAAAACATAGCAACAGAAAAATGATGGCTAACAATTCTTTTTTTTTTTTGCGGTTCTGGCTATCAAACTCAGGACCTTCCGCTTGCCAGGTGGGCGCTTATGCCGCTATCTCTCCAGTCCCGGACAGCAATTCTTGATTGAGGCCAGAGAAATCTAAGATCCTACATGAGTGATGGCAAACCTTTAAGAGCTTTAAAGCCAACGAGGAGCCGCTCGTGTCAAGTGTGCGGAAGTTAGCCCGCCACCACTGTGGTACACGCACTCCCATTAAGAAGTACCGTGCCCTCTGTGGCTATCACGTCAATATTAGCACAGATTCACGTATGTAAATCTTGACCCTAAAGCTTATCTTCTGTGCACTAACTATCGCACATTAAACACTGGTTGCACACATGAAGCAATGTTTCCATAAGTAACTTCCCAGTCGCAAGGTCTATGCTGACTTGTCCTGCGGGAGATAAAGTAGCATCCCTTAGGGCAAAGGAACTACTACAAAGAGCAGTAAGAGGGACTGGAAATCACACTCAGGAAGCAGGGAAAGCAGACCTAGACTCCTCAGATATTCAGCACAAAGCTTCAGCAAGAGGCCCTGCTCGGCTGCCCTCAGAGCCGCATGTGCCTGTCTCAGGCGCAGGAGGAAACAAGCGCATGCAGTGACTCCCTTGTGGCAGGACGCAACATGCCGGGCTGCAGGACTCTGAGGCATGATCCCGCCCACGTTGCAACTGTGTCTGGCCAGCCGTGAGCCAGACCTCGTCAGCTAGAGGACAGTGGTCACGCCACGCAGGCAGCCAAGCCCTGCCCAAACGCTTCCCATGAGCAGCCTGAGGCCGGATGCGCAGTAGCTGCCAGGGCCAAGCCACACTCAAGGGGGACAGCTGACAGACCTCTGAGGACTGCAAACCCACTGAGCCACGAAGCCTGGGTCACACAACAGGTGCCAAGCAATAAACCTGTCAGAAATGTCAACTGCATTACAGAAAATAAAGGAGAAAGTCTATCCACTAACAGAACGGCTAGCAGTTACTCTAGAATATTTTCCCCTATTTCCTTATTGCCTAATAATAGAACAGGGACAGTCATTTGGAAGGAAGTGCTACAGAAATCCTTCCTTGTCCATGGTAGACAGGACCCAAGATGCCCCTCAGATGTCTGGAACTAGAGAAAAGAATAAGCCTATATGTCTTATTTTATTTTCTACATACAAATCTATGGTAAAGTGACTTATATGTTAGCTATGGTAAAAGACTACTTTTTCTTTTTTTTCTTTTTGAGACAGGGTCTCGCTATACAGTTCAGGCTGGTCTTGAGCTCATTTTTGTAGCCCAGGCTGGTCTCCAACTGAGACTGATCCTCCTGCCTCAGCCTCCCAAGTGCTGGAAGATTAACAATAATAAAATGGGAAAACTATACTATAACAAAGGTTGAACTTTGTAAATCATGTATTCTTGGAATTTTCCATCTAATATTTTCAGATGGCAGCTGCCCATAAGTAAATCCAACTGTGGAAACTAAACCCCAAGCTGGCGTGGGGAGGGCGAGTGCAGAAGCAGGGCTGAGACGGTCGACTCGGGACTACTTTTCAAACCAGATCATCTGCCATTTGCAAACACTCTTAAAAAACGCCCGTCGACTTGCCGCCCAGCCTCCCACCTTCCCGGTGCCGCCCCTGCCGTGCCGCCTGCACTCACAGTGGAGATGGCATTCACCATGCCGTTGGTGATCTGGTCTTGTCGCATGTGTTTCACAACATCAAACTGGGCTGCTCTTTGTTTGGGAATCACTTGGTCTGCGATCTTCTTCATTTCAGAATTAAATTTTTTGAACAAATCTTCAAAAAGAAGGGATAAGAGCTAAAAGAAAAGAAAAGTAGTTATATGGAAATCTGTCAGAAAGCATCATAGCACTATTCTGCCAAGCTTAGATCTTATTTAAGGCTTTTAAAAAACAAGACAAAGCAACTGTTAGAAACAGGAAAAAAATTAACCTAAAATTAAAAACATTTCTTCACATTTACTTTGATGCGTTGGTAATCTTCTGTGTGCCTATACTACCCCAAGTTTTGGGGCTGAGACTACAGACGGTGGCATAATCCCTGTGCTCAGAGCTCTTAATCTAGACCAGTCAGTCCCAGACCTGTACATTTCACTGACCAACGTACAATTTTTAATTCTACAAATATAAACACTGAAACTAAAAGAAGAAAAGAGGCGTGGGCACTGCTGAGAAAAGACTGCATGCAGCCTTCGCAGACGGCTGGAGCCCTCGCCCGTGCAGCCGCTGCCCCCACTCCCACCTCACAGGAGCTGGGCGAGGCCTTGGCAGCCAGCAGGTGCCGCCGCCCTGCCACACCTGGTCCCTGAGTGCTGGGGAACAGCAGCTGATGCTGCCCCGAGGACGCGTCCTCACAGTGACACGCAGAAGTGTGTGGCAGCACACAAGGGCCCCTCAGAGCAACTGCAGCACGCTGACGAGCAATGCAAATGAGCAGAGAAGAACCAACACAAGGCCATGGCTCAACACGAAAACACGACACTGCCTCAAAGAACTCAGAACACATACCAATTAATCCACGAGAAAATTAAAGGCGAGGTGGTAGGAACAGGGAGGCAAGCCTTTTAGAGAGAGTAAAAGGAACAAAATGGTGAAGAAATGACAGGTACGGACCAGGTCCTCCAAGCTGATGTAACTGCTATGTTCAGCGAACACACACTATACAAAGAAAAGTACGCCCTGGAACAACCAAACTACACTGCTAGGAAGGCACGGTTAAGTGGCAAAGCTGTAAAGAGAAGTAAGGACATGAGTGGTCTCATGAGAGCAGAAATGAGCTATAACCTCAAGGTCTTCTCAAGGGCCACCGGTGGGCTCCACAGTCGCCCCCAAGTCTGTCCCTACACACTCAGAAAGAGGCTGGCGGAGAGGAGACCCAAGAAAGACCACTGAGTAGGAACAAGGGCAGCTAACCCTACCTACTTCCCTGTGGACTTGCCGCAAGGGAAGCGGCTCTTCAGTGGGCAGGCGGACCTCGGAACCCTGCGGTGTAGAAAGGCCCAGGAGCCGAGCATGCCCTGCACGCAGAGGGCTCCAGGAGAGGACGGCTCCCCAGCTCCCCGCAATGCCTGGCACCTGTCCACTGTGAAGGAGGCGAACAAGCCCTCTGGCCCTGGGTCCAAGAGAGATCCCCCGCCATGGATCCTAGGGAGGTACTACGCCAAGGGGGAGTGGTGGAGAGCAAAGGCCATCCCCCGGGGAGGCGCAGGGGCGGCACCCATAGGAAGGGCCAGCGACTCAGTGCCGTTCTCCCCACTCAGTGGCAGGCGTGGCGGCGGAGCTGCAGTCAGTTCAACAGACGAGAAAAAGGAATTCAAGATAGAAACACTGAACAGGAAGTGATGAAACCATGCAAACAATGCATTCATTCGCAGAGAAAATCGCAAGGAATCCCAAAGAACTCTCCCAGAAACAATGTGTTGAGCAGGTTTACAAGACCCAAGGCCAGTTAACAAAAAGCAAACGTACTTAAACCATTGCTAAGAGAAATTTTTAAAAATCTCAGTAGGAGAAATATGTAATTCATAGATTGGAAGGTTAAGTATTTAGATCCCAATTCTCTCCTAGCTAATAGATTCCAAAGCAATCAAAAGCTATAATCGATCCTTAATAGCAAGCAACTGTTCTTTAACTATCTTGGTAGAAAACGGTGTTATGATTTTTTTTTAAAGTTTGGTGTTTTAGAGAACCATTTCTAAGTTTTTGCAGGATATGACTTTATAGCTGAGAAATAGAAAATATTTATGAGTAAGATGGTGACCACCTTAAGACCCTTCTCCAAATCTGATCTGATCTCAGCTCCAACCCAAATCTCTAGAAGATTCTGAATGAAAGCTGATAGGAAGAAGCACAAACTCTGAAGGAGCCAAGGCCACCCTGAGGCGGGAGGCGCTCTCGAGGCAGACAAGCTGAGTGCTGAACAGGACCGGCCCAAAGCGGACCCCGCGTGTCCTGCAACTTAGTACACGACAGAGATGCTTTGTGGAGCAGCAAGGAACAGATGGCCGAGCATATGACAAATGACGCTAGGAAAGCTGGCTTTCCGCTTAGAGAGCCAATTAACTGGATGCCTTATCCATTCCAGATAGACCCGAGGTAGTAATAGCAACAGCACAAGTTTAAAAAGTGAAGAGCAGTAACTATTAAGAAAAAGGGGCAATAAAACGGGCTGTAAGCTTGTAGACGTTAAAAGATTTGATAAAATAAACAAACAAAAAAGGGAGATAGCTACAACACACACAACTGGTAAAAAATTAGGATCTGACACATGCAAAAAAATCTCCTGGAAGCTAATAAGGAAAATGGAAGAACCTAAAGGCTTTCTCAGAGGGGAAAGAGGCCCAGCCGCAATAGCAATGGAGGAAATGCAAACTAGGACCAGGAAGGCATCACTTCCACCCATGAAACAAACATATTTGAAAGCCAGGAACCAAGCCGTGGACAGAGCCCTCACGGCGCAGTGCACACACTCGGGAAGCCGGGCTGGCGCTCCCCAGCTCAGCTGAAGGCTTAACGTGGCTCCACAGCACGGCGCTCCCCGCTGCAGAAGGGCTGAGGTCCCAGATCTGGGAAGCCTGGACAACAGTGCTGATCCTGAAGTGGTGGTTTAACTGTACCAATTCTTGACTGGACTCTCATGTATCGCATTATATCATATCTCTACAAATGTACTGCAGAGACACACAATAACACAGATGAATCTTAAAAATACTGTTGAGGTGTGCCTCCTGGCACATGCCTATAATCCCAGCAGTTGGGAGGCTGAGGCAGCAGGATCCTTGTGACTTTCAAAGCCAGCCTGGGCTACAAAGCGAGCTTAAGGCCAGCCTGAATTGCATAGGAAGACTGTCTCAAAAAAGACAAAAAATATAAACACATATATAGTATATACTGTTGAGTAAAGAAAATAGTCTCAGAAAAATTATTCGATATGAATCTTTTTACAAAGCTTAAAAAACATAATACCATTTTAAGATTTTAAACTTAAATAATATATTAAGAAAATAATAAATATTAATATGTAGATAGTGGGAGGAAGAGAACAGGAGGGGAGCAACGAATAGGTGAAGGTAATGGCACTGATCACAGCCTAATTCATAAAGGTGGGTGGTGGCTCAGAGGGTGTTTGTAACTTACACTATGTAACTTTCATTGATGCTAAAAATTAGGAAAGAAGTGAATGCAATTAAACAACAGCACCAAATTCAAAGCCGTGTAGTCCGGGCAGCCCGTCAACGGGATGGATGGAGCAGGGAGCCGGGGAAAGAGCTCAAGACGACTGCTTCCAGAGCTGTGCGGCAGCTCCCTCCTCACAGGCAGACACCTCCTCACTGGACAAACACCAGCGCTCCTGGAAGGCGCAGGAGCCAGGCCTTGGAGTGGGCCGCACTGCCACCTTTCTGGTCCTCAAGCTTGTATTCAAGTCAGGGCAGGCCACACTGCAAGGTGGGTCCAAGCCACCGTGGGAGCTAAACGCAGGGAGACCGCTAGTCTTGCCGGATGGAGGACAGGGTAAATATCCAAGTGGCTGGGAAGCCAGGGGAAATTCTCAGAAAGTAGAGGACCCAGCAGAAAGCTGAGGCTCTGCGCATCAACTGACCGCTCGCCCCCACACACATCAAGAGGCACGGCCACGCGCATTCAGCCCCACAGCTAGGCAGGATGCTGGGATGGCTCTGATCTGGAGCAGGCCGAGGTGATGGCGTGAATCAAGTCTAGGTCCCTCGGTCACGCAGTCTGTCTTGTCCTGGGAAACATTCCAGAGTCCTGACGCCAGCGCACTGCTGAGCCCAGCCTATGCCCTGCCCAATGCCCCAGCACAACACCAGCGCTGCCTCTGCTGCACACAGGAAAACAGAAGAGCAAACAGCCTGGCCTGAACTTCTGGCCCCTCAAGTCGTGGCTGCCTGTTGTAGGTCACTGCTCTGGAAACGCTAATTACGTGGCTTACTACAAATAACGAGCGGACAGTTCAACAACACATACCTCAGATACTACACATACTAACCCTCCTTGCATAGTTAATCGTCTTTTCCCTTTGTAAGTACTCTACTTTCTTTATGGACTCAGAAAAGTTTCAGCTTAACAAAATGTTAATACTATGGGGCACTATATTTACATTAGTTATTTACTTAGAGAAAAATTCTGAGATGCAGTGCCCGGAAGGCTCGCTGAAAGTTATAATGGACTGGCAGTTTCCTGACTCGTAAGAAGCTACTTAGAGCAAGCAAGTCTTCTCCAGATAGCAAACTAAAAAAGAACCCTAGGGCAGTGGGATCTCACGCTTTCCCGCTGTAAGTCAGACACATCCTTCCGCTTTGCTACCCAAACCAGTCTGCAGGCAGAGGCCCGGATCCCGGCCATGAATTTCCTGACTGTCACAGTGTTCTAAAAGAAAACTCCCACCTCTGAGAGCTTAATCCGCTCTCACAGGCGGACCCAGCGGCCCCACTTGCTCGCTCACTTGCTCTCGGAAAGAAAGACTATGGGAATGGAGCAGGTGCAGGGGCGGGAGGACGAGGAAGCCACTGGGCACTTCCTGCGGAAGCTGGCAGGGGGGACTGAATGCACGTCCTGGACGGAATCAAACGCCCTCAACCTCCCACAAAAGCTCAGTCTCCTTTAATGAGTCCCTTGCACTTAGCCACTTTTGTCTCAAATTATGACAAAGTTTCTTTGGATCCCAGCTGAATTTTTTTCTAGCTCCCCCTCATCCAAACACAAAGAAACAGCCCTAGTACTAAACGAGTAAGAAGGCACAGTCAACGAAAAAGCTGCCTCATTAATAAATTTCTCAACTTAAGGAAACTAACGCTGTCTGGTTGCCCGAGCAGTGAGAGAGCGCAAGGCCAAGTCACATGCTCGGGCACATTATTCAGGTCAAGAGTGAGGCGATGAAAAGGGGTGAAGGCTGCAGACAGTGCTCTCCCGCTCCCCGCTGGCTGGAGGGCCGCCTGCCCACCCACCTGCCTGCCCGCCTGCCCGCCTGCCCACCCGCCTGCCCGGCGAAGCCGCGGTACTCAGGGCAAGTCGTATGTACGTACGGGGAAAATGCTGACAGCTCATCGATTTATTCAATGAAAATGCTAAAAAAATTAATAAAGAAGTTAAGCTGCTGAAATACAGTTTCACCAATTAGCTTAATGTCAGAGAATTCTAATTAGGCGTCTTGAGATTGCTATTTAGTGTTTAAGCCTTCAGAGTGCCAAATTCTCCTTTTCACACAAACTGGTTGCAAAATTAAAGACATTAGGCAGCTTTAATTACATTATCAGAACAGCTGGGATTAGGCAATCTCTGAAGTCAAGACGGCATTCTTTTGTCCCGGGGTGGAAATCCCTGGCTTTCCAGGGTGCCGGATTTTGGTGCCATTCCATATCTCACCCAAACAAAGCAAGCTGTATTAGAAACAAAAAATTTGCAGACAAAGAATAGAGTAATGCACAGCAAATAATGAACACATTACCAAAAAAAAAGAAAAGGTAGGTGAAAAGATTAAGCCTGAAACCGGTAGGTTTTGCTAACACCTCTGCTGGCGGCCAGCCTGCCGAGCCTCTGGTGGCAGGAGACAGTGGAGCCCGAGGACTGCAGTGGACAGGGGAGGCGCGCTATTATCTGAGGCCAGGCACGTCCCGCTCCTGCCTCCCAGGGGGTGCAAAATTAGCAGCTATTGTTTTGACACATTTTTGCCCACACAATGCCTTTTATGTCTTCACACTGTTTATGAAGCTGTGTTTCCTGCCTGGGGAGCCCTCTTTTTTTCACTCTGATTCCTTAAGCAACAGGACAGTCTCTCCTTCACCGCTCCTACTCCGTGCCTTAGGCCTTTAAACCAACTTTTTAAACAGACTTGTTTAATGGCATGGTTTTTTCCTGTTAAAAATACACTGATGCACTGATGCTGGGGACTGGTGAGATGCAGGCAACCTTGCATGTGGCCAATCTGGAGGAGGCAGAAACGGACTGGCCTCACAGCAGCCGCTGACCAGAGCTTCCTGTAGTCCAGACACTACCTTTCCTTAAATCATTGTGGCATCTGAGTTCCGGTTTGCCGCCTCAGTCACAACCCTGTTTGCTGCTATGGTCCAGGGGCGCCATCGCCTCTCACCTGGGCACCATCACTGCCCGCTGCCCGCTTGTCTCTGCAGTAGCGGCTTGGGTCACAGCACTCTCCCCCTCCCAGCTGCTAGTGGTGGTCTACTCTGTGAATTTAAACCCCATCTTCTAGGGCCTGGGGAGAAAGCTCTGTGGCACAAGTGCCTGTCTGGCAAGAGCAAAGTTGTGAGTTTGAACCCTGGTCCCACAATAAATAAATAAATAAATAAATAAATAAATAAATAAATAAATAAAGTAAACCTCATCTTCCATGGGTCCAGACAAGCCAGCTCTGCTGACTCCACTGTCACCTTGCACTACGGCGCCCTCGCTTCCAGTAGCCCAACCGTCTGCACTTGTTTGTGTCTCTTGCTGGAATTCCGCTGCACGGGTTATAAGACACTGGCTTCTTGTTCGAGTCTGCCCTGAAGGCAGGACACGGCTTGGCTCACACTACACTATTTTCCAAGGTGCTCTAGTGATAACCTTGACAGAAGCGAACGCCTTCCAGCACCAACACGGCCATGCTCTGAGCACAGAAAAGCATGCCCAGCCTCGGGAGAAGAGCCACCCCAAGAATGATGCCGCGAGGCCGCAGACTCAGCGGGCAGGGGTTTTCAAACATGCAAATTAAAGTATGGTTGTGATGGACAAACCAACAGGAAATCTCAGCAGAGGGCAGAGAAGCCATGAAAAGAATACCCAAGTTGAGGTTTAGAGTTGGCAAATAAAATACATAGATCAAAAAATTAACTGGATATGTGTAACAATGAACTGCAGCTGATCTTAAAAACAGAGAACTTTAAATAAAACAGTTAATAAATACTATACAGTCTGAAGAGAAAAAATTCTAAAATATCAACAACCTCTACGTTAGAAAGTTTAACAGCATAACTGAGGCCAAAAGACAAGGAGGCAGAGAACAGCGTGACAAAACATACTCGAATAAAGCCTGAACACAACTCGAATTTGGTGAAATACACCTATAGACTTAAAAACTCAGTGAACCATAAGAAAACAAGGGAAGAATCACATCAACATAGCTCTTCACGACCGAAAGAAAAACAAAATGTTAGCAGCCAGGTGCCTGTCCTAGCCCACTCATGTAAAGGGGATCTATGATTGCAAGGCCGAAACACAAAGTCTAAAAGATCCACGCACGCTTGCCCTCCAGGGACATGCTTTCAAGAAGGCACTGACCAAGACTTACAAAGAAGAGAGACATCCTCCCTAGCCTGCCTCTGTCCCAGCTCTGAGGCAGGGCATCGCTCACCTGCTTATTCCCTCTCCCACTAACCACAAGGGCCAGGGGACCATGACCGTCGTCTGTTACCCCACTGGTAAACCCAGACCTAGGAGCACTTCTGGAACATAACGGGTGCTTAACCGTTTGACTGCTAAGGAGCGCTATTGCGCTCTTCTTATGTTACTCCATAATGCGAAGAGCGCGATAGCAGCAGCCAAACGGTTAATAAACAACTGTCAGTTGAATAAACAAGACTAAGGTCTTATTTTACTTCTGACATTATGGGGAATGAAAAAATTATAATTTAGGTAAGAAAATTAATGTAGATTTTTTTCATCGTTAAAGAAATTCTTGAGTCTATGACGGTGTAAACCATGTGTAAAACAGTTTGTTGTACAAACATATGCTATACTCCAAATGCCTCTCCCTTTTAGCTAAAGTGAAAACCAAACTAACTGTTATTAAAGACAGGAAGATTTCTGACATAAACAACTGAGCCACCTGTCCTGCTAACTCCAGCCGCTTGTTTCCGTAGTAGTCTCTGTCGTCTACTTTGTTGTCTCCCTGGGCCAGAATGACTCTCCGAACCATCACCGCGGTGTAGATGCACTTGGCTCGGAAGTTGAATTCCTTGACCTGCAACAGAGAAGTCGTGAGACAGCTCTGAGACAATGTACACTGCAGCAGGAGGAGCCTTAAGAGAAGAGATGATGCGCAGCACTGAGACAAGCAGCAGCAAGCTGCTCTGACGCATGCAGTCGGGGGCTGCACGCTGCACAGTGACGACCACACGCGCTGCCGCAGTGCCTTCCTCTACCCACGGGCACTGCTCCTTTCAGGTCAGGTCTGACCGGTGAGTGAAGACAGGGCTGGAACGATGGCAAGCAGTGCCTGGCCTGCCTGACGCAATGGCATTTTGGGGACAGCCTGGGTCAGGAAGAGCACACTGCGGTCTCAGATCTGGAGAGGAAGCCACCCCAGCACCCTGGAGCCTTTAGACCAAGGACTCCGGCTTCAGCACAATCTGGCCACAGCCTTGAAGGGAAACTGCGATGTGAGGCTAAGGTAGTAAGCCACAGGCTCACGGGGCTGTCACCCCTGGCTGCCCGGGGCCAATGGCCGCAGCACTCAGCCCCGTCCCCACAGACACACTGAACGCATGCCGGGCGGGTAGGGGAGCTGCTGTTGTGTCCTGGACAATCCTCCCTACCACAAACCTGGAGGCCTACGGGATGAGCCGGCTGTCAGAGCCGAACCAAACCTGATAAAACAACTGCACTGGTTTGTTGGGCAGAAGAAAACCCCGACATCTAAGCAGAGGCATTCTGAGTCGGGCTAAGCTTCCGCCATTGCAGGAAGACTCTTGGACTTCTGTAGAAGGTACACAGTGCTGTAAAACTTCTACTGCACACACCTTAGTCCCTGGGCAAAATCCTAATGAGATGGCCATCAGTAAGCTTTTCACTATGACAGCAGTTAGCGATCTAAATTTAGAACAGCAAGCACATTTTACTGTTGCCAAATAACATAGGGTATTGGGATTCCACTTGTGCTCCAAACAGCTCTTTCCTTCAAAGGAAGTTTTCTTTCTTTTCTGGTCAATTTATTCTCTGTTACTGGGAATTTTGGAATGTGCTAAAGGAAATTAATTTGGAATCTGGTAAAAGAAAAAGTAGGCCTAAAAGCTACTTTGTCATCTTACAATCACAAAATAACTACACGATCAAGGTCTTTATATAGAAAACTCTTGTCCATCTTCAAAACATCTTATCTCCAAAACACTCATCACCATAGTAACTGATAGCTTTAAACGATCCACATCCTCAATACTTACAAAGCTCCACGGCTCGGCTCGCTATATCTGTCTGATCTCAGTGAGGCCAGGTGACCTTTTTTGGCTGGGCATAGTGGTACACACCTGTAATCCTAGCACTGGGGAGGCTGAGACAGAGTCACTGTGGGTTCAGGGCCAGCCTGATCTGCATAGTGAGACCATCTCAAAAAGACAAAAAAAAAAAAAAAAAAAAAAAAAAAAAAAAAAAAAAAAAAGGCTACCTTTTCTAGTTGGATTAACTTTGCTTATGAATGAGTAAAAACTGAAGCAAATTTTCATTACTAAGCCTTCAGCTTTCAGCTAGGACTGCTTCACCTTCCTACATACATACATACTGACAGGCTCTCCTGAGACATGCAAGAGGTAGGGTGTGTCACCTACAGGCTCTGGCACCCTCACTCACATCTCCCCACTCTCTGTGCGGCCACCACATCCTGCAGAGCAAGACCAAGGCTGTGCTCAGACTCGCTCGCTGGTGGCACGGACTTTCAGGGCGGTGCCGAGTCACGTGCACAGTGCGAACTGCCATCACTTTTTGGTCCAGGAGCAATGACAGTCCGGATACTCCTTTGTGAGGTGCTATCACATGGAGGAGGAGGACAGAACAGAAGAACACGGGAAGTGTAACCTCACCTTGAGGAAAGAGGACCAGGCTCAGGTGGCGCCTGGCCACTGAGTGGAGTGGTGGGCACCAGAGTCACTGGGCCGGGAGGCAGGGCCACCCCAGAGTCTGCTACGTCAGCAGGTCCGGGGTGGCACTGATGCTCCCAGTGCAGGGGAGGGTGCTCTAGAGAGCTGCACCCCCCAAGGCCCTGCCCATCTCCCTCGCTGCAATCACCTCAGCCAGTGCTTTCCAAGTGTCCATCATTCTTAAGTCCTCTTTACCTCAGTGAGGCTTAGTTACTTAGGGTTTCTGACTAACTTTAGACAACTCCAAGGCAACCTTGCTCCTGTGTCATGATATCATAAAATCCGATGCCACACAGAGATCTGATGTACAACTTGTATTCTTCCTAAAAAATATGTAACTACTTAAATCAAATGTCCCAGCACCTCCTAAAGTCCCCTTTCATATCACACATGGATAAATACAGTCCTAAATCACTCTGGAAAATGAAGGTATGCTTCCTGGTTTATCTACCCTGACTACTCCTCCCTGAACCAGGTAGGACCAACTCAGGCCTGCTATGAAAGTGCAAAGGGTAATCGTTACCAGAGAACCCAGAGCATCCAGGCAGCAGTCCTTCGTGCATGGGGGCCTGGTGACGGCCTGACAGCTGTCCTCCTACACAGGGAGGCGTGCCGCGGGGGCAGCAGGACCACAGAGCCTCCCCTACAGCACACTGCCCAGCAGCCACAGGAGCCCTGGAGGAAGCAGCGCTATGCGCACTACACTGAGAGTGCTGAAGCCCGGAAAAGTCAGATTCTAAGGAAAGCCGTTAGGCAGTGAGGGACCAGGGCTTGAGCCATGCTTCTCGCGCCACAGTTCCCGTGGCTTCCACTACCCGTTTCTGCTGTCTTGTGTTTCAAATCACTTTACAGTTATCCAGAACAGCTGAACATTCAGCTGGGACTCAGCTCTGCTGTTAAGGATCTTCTGGTTCTTTGGATGGCATGAAGGACACACAATGCCAGCAATGGGGAGCACCAGAGGTGGCGCCATTCACTTACGAGGGCTTCCAATGTAGAATAATGCATTCAGTGCCCCCAGGTGGTCCTCCACACCTCCATGGCCCAAGAGAAAAGACTTTTTGTCTAGTTTTAGTTCTAGGGGTTGAACTCAGGACCTTGCGCGTGCCAGGCAGGTGCTGGAGCCACTGAGCTATCTCTCTTCCCTTCTTTTAGAGCTGGCCTGAGGCACCAGGGCAACCTCTGAACCTATGTTGCATGGGGCTTCCATGCCCACACGGCGAACCTGCTTAGTAAGGTAGCAGAACATAAATCCCGTGCACTGGTTCCCAGCTTGGGAGCCAGGCTGTAGCGCTCTCCGCACTGCTCAGCAGCTGGTGACAAGGCAGATCACCACTGGTGTGCTCTCAAGGTCTTCACTGCAGCGGAAGGAGGCTGAACGGCCAACTCTAGGAGTCAGGGTCTGGGAGACACACAGCATTCAACGGTACTTATTGGAGTGATGGTCGTACCTAGTGGCAACTTATAAATCAGTTAATTTAGGTAGATTTTACCACAATAAGTAAAGCCATATGGAAAGTCACTGTGAGCATGTTTTAATTTATTTTAAAAACATGTAGCTCAGTGGCATAAGCACCTGCTAGGCCAGCACAAGGCCCTGAGTTCAATTCCTGGTACAAAAAATAATACAGCACGCTAGCTTGGTCCTTTAAATCCGTGAACTGTGGTAGCATTGCTCATGTATCCACATGAGTATAAAGTAAATGAGAGGGGAGGACCCAGAGGTGGGAGCATGACAGCTGGGGCCACAGGCTAACATTCTGAACACAAAGAACCTGCTGGTTGCAGGGCGCGACGCCAGTGGGCACACAGCCCCCTGGAATTCTCGCTTAAGTAACGTGCTTTTCATAGCACAAACACATCTGCACAATTCTCTAGCACAAATCTGTGGACCCCACACTCATTCGTATCCACACCTGCAGAAGGTTACTCACTGGTACGTGGGTCAGAATGGTGGAGGCCAGGAGCTCCCTTGCTTCTTCCATCTTGGTCTTCTTCGGGCCGCCTCCCCACATCCTTTGCCTTCTGACTTTATTTCCTATGTACTTTAATGCCTATAAAAACAGGTAAGAGTGAATGACACCACTGGAGATCACCTGTGAAGCATCCATTTGTACACACGGTGTGCGGAGGGAACAGGGAGAGAACAGCAGAGCGCTGTACCGGCCCTGGCCAGAGAAAAAGCCGCCCTAGCAGCAGCTGCAATTCACCACATGAATCAGTGTCAGAAGAGTGTGACCACTGCCCAGCACACCGGGTTGCTTTTCACTTTAAAAATGTTTTTCCTGGGGCTGGGAATACAGCTCTGTGGCGCAGCACCTGCCTGACAAGTACAAGGTCCCGCCTTTGATTCCCGGTACCAGAAAATGAAAACAAACCAAAAAAATTTTTTCTTCCTATAAAATTAACACCTGATCATTATGGGAAATTTAGAAAATATATCTAAGTATGAGGAGAGTGTGTGTGTGAATGTGGGCAAAACAGCCATTTAATCGTTCACTTGGAGTCAGAGCTGGGTGATGGTGCTCTTCTCTCTTAAAAAAAAGCACACTGGAAGATCCTGTTAAGGATCTAGCTCTACACCAAAAGCTACAAACCACTGCTGAAGGAAAATAAACTCAAATAAACTGAAGGTTATAACTGCTAATCAGATTTCTAATAGGCCTTTTAAAAAACAAAGATCAGATGATTTTGAATTCCACAGTTTACATAGCAATGCAAAAAAAATAGTTTAAATACTTGAAAAAAAACATCACTGAGTTTCAACTGTGAGGCTACAGTAATTGGGACAGGGACACTGGTCAGTGACAGACAGCGGGAGAGGATGAGACCAGAAATAAACTCAGGCTCTACGGTCAACTGATTTTGTTCCAAAGTGTCAAAGTGATTCAGTGAGAAATAGTCTTTCCAACAAATGGTGGTAAAGCAACTAAATATTCACACGGTTATGTCTTACTTTTCTCTCATTCCTGGGACAAATACCCGACACTCAAAATGTAGGAAGGAAAGGCTTATTTGGCTCACAATTACTGGAGGTTTCAGTCCATACTTGGCTGGCTCCGAGGCAGCGTGGCACATGGCAGAGGGCAGCCTTTCATGGTGGTGGCAAAGAGCAGAGAGCAAACGGGAGGAGCAACAGTGGCAACGGCAGCTGGGGGCGTGTCTGTCTCCCTCAAGTTGCACTCAGGCTGTCCAGCCCTGGCCGGGAACAGCAGCCGCACCCATAATCCCAGTGGATCATGAGCTAAGCACAAACTCTAAAGGCCTGCTCCATGATTGCATGAGGCTTTGGGGGGACAAACACACAAACCACAAAAAGTGTAAAAAAAAAATAAATAACCCTAACTTCTACCTCAGACCCAGTGGAAAAACTAAGGTTGAGTTTAGATCTAACACAAAATATAAAACTATGACGCTCGTACAGGACACTGTAGACTATCCTCCTGATTTGGGGTAGGCAAAGATTCCCTTTAAACAGGAAATGAAAAACAATAGCCAGAAAGGACAACTCTGTAAGGAATGTGAAAAACTGATCTGAACTCTTTATGACAAAGAAAACACCAAGGGCCAACACACACACCCAAGAGCTCAACACCAGCCATTACCAGGGCAATAAACACTACAGTGTGCTGCTACACACACCCTAGACACTTTTTCCGTAAGAAGACCATATGGTTCTTTTACAATTATCATGCACTTTTCAAAAACCTGGCTTTCAGTTCCTCAGCAGCACGGGGTGGTACCCTTGATTCTTAACCCTGGAATTCTACTCCGTGGTGGACTCCTTGTGTAGGCTGGGAAACACGGATGGAGCAGGTCCAGACCCTGCTTCTCTTTCTCCGCTACTCTTGATGCTTTGCACGTAAGAATTCAGCACTTTCACACACCTTTGCGTACACACATGCGCCTTTTGTTACCTACCCACATTCATGTGGGAACTCTGTCATCGTTCTCTTCGCCTCTTAATGATCATACAGAGTCTGCAACTAAGCCTGGCAAGAAGACTGGGCTGTCAACCCTAGGATCCCGCAGAACCCCAGACAGAACCTCAACGTACTTGCTGCCATGGGCTACAGTCAACAGGGACTAAAGAACTGTTGCAAGCAAGGCAGCAGTGGGGGGAACTGCGAGGAGACGCGGCTAGGCTGGCCCTAAACAGAGCTGTCGTTATTAAATCTCTAACCTCCTAAGACCCTGGGGGAAAAGCTGAAGCTTCCTCACTTCTCAAAGGAAGCAACACAGGAACAGGAAGCCCTTCCAGTGGAGCACCAGGCCAGGAACAGGAAGCCCTTCCAGCGGAGCACCAGGCCGCAGTCCCCTGGACCACCAAATGATGCAGCCAGGGTGTCCCAGCCAGTGTCGTCTTCACAAGAAAACCAAACTGAAGCCCCCAGTGAGTCCTAAGCCCCTAAGAACAGCAGTAAATAATTTCTCGTTAGCATGCCAGTGCCCTTGGCAATGGTGTAGCCCTTACTCAGCCAAGACACACGGAAGGCTTCACCGACAGAAGTAATGGTAGAGAGCCTAAAAAGGCATCAAAACGAAACCCAGCCCAAGCCTCGCGTTTTAAGCAATCCGTTACAATGCCAAACCCTAGAGGTTCTACGCCGTAATACAGAGCACCTCCTACATTTTCCTTGACAGCAGCGCAGAACATTCATGAGTTCATAACTGAGAACGCGTGCTTGTAGACAGGCCATCTGCATCACTCCTGCCTCTGTACCTGCTTGTAAGCTGCTAATAGCCATCGACACCTTGCCCTGGTGTCACAGCCCAGGCTGTTCCAGTTAAGGCCTCTGTTCAGGAGTCTGAACATTTGTCTCTCTTACGTTAACTAGTTAATTATATATTCCCTCCACCTTGTCACTGGCCTGATCCATTAAGCTAGCTGAAACTTTCTGTCAGTAACTATTCACCAGAAGTCAGTTTATGAGTTTCCAGCCCACTGTTAACCCCTGCTCAGTTTTACAACACTTGGAATTATTTAACCAACAATGGTGATGTTTGCAATAAAATGCACAGTGGATCTCATTACAGCCACCAGAGTGTCAGGAAGGGAATCGCCTTGCAGGGCCTCCACAGCAGTCAAGATGGCTTTCCCTTGGGCCGGCGAGATGGTTCAGTGGTCTAAAGCGCCTGCTTAGGAGGGCTCAGGCAACTGCAGGGACTGCGGTTCGATCCCCGGCACCACATGCTGCGCCAGCGCCACCACCAGGGCAGGCTGAGCCAGCCACAAAATGAATAAATAAAGAAACAAACAAACACAACAAGCAAACAAATAAATAAATAAATAAAATTAAA
>PVKN010001057.1:0-10542 GCA_004027915.1 Capromys pilorides | reverse complement strand
AAAAAGATGGCTTTCCCCAACACCAAAGCTGTTGTACAGGGTGGACTCCTATTTTCTGTTTCCTGGGCCATCCTCAATGCTGTTTCTTTATGGTCTTAGAACCCCTGAGCAATACTATTCCTGCTGGCAACAGAGACTCACGCCCAACAAATGCTTCTTGCCCATGAAGGCCAAACACAAAATCCCCAACACAAACACCTGTTCCTAACACCGCTCAGCCCACTATTTCAATCAACTATTAATTAACTGTAGAACAAGAGGAAGGCAGTGATGAGAGTAATCCCTACTGATTTGTGCTTTGGAACTATATACACACTCACATATGATAATGAACCTTCTTAAATGCTTGGCTTAGTCTACAAAAATATCAGGACTGATGCACTTTCAGGGCACACACGAATAGACCTGAGCACGGATGCTATTATTAAGGCATCCAGGCTGACAAGAAAATAGCAGCCTGGAATGCACGTGTGGCCATAAGGACCCCACAGAACAGACAAGGTGCAAGTGGACAAACAAGAACTGGCCTCCGTGGCTCTGTGGTACGAATCCTTACCTCCCAGGGCAGCTACAGCGAATGCTACCATGGACTTGGCAAAGCATTTCATACTCATCCTAAGTACGGCTTTCAGGACTCCTCCACTTACGAAAGGAGCATCAGCACTTTTACCATCTTTAACACACACACAGGTTCCCTATCTTCATTTTTGAGAACCTGAAATTCACCTAAAAGGGTCAACCCAGAGGTAATAGGGACTACGTCTGACCTCTCCTGCTCTCTAGACTGTAATCTTGGAGTTCAGGAACTGGGACTGCGAACACGCACAAACGGATGCCTAAAGCAAGCCAAGCAGAGAACGCGTGCAGTACAAGGGCTGAAGAACACCTACCTAGCGGTAGAACGCCTGCTGAGCGTATGCGAGGCCTGGGCTCTGGGCTCCAGCAAAACACACACACACACACACAAGATACTAAGGAAAAAAGGCACGGTAAAAAAGCCGTTCTACAGTAGAACTGCCAGAGTCTCAAAAAAAAGCTGGGCATGATGGTGTGTCTGGAATCCCAGCATTCTAGGTAGCTGAGGCAGGAGGATCACATGTGTAAGGTCAGCATGGGCAACTTAACTAGGCACAGTCTCAAAAATAATCAAGAGTCGGCGTTGTAAGTCATTGGTACAGCAACCCCGGGTGTAATCTGCACTACTGGAAAAAATAAAAAATAAACTCATGACAGTTCCTGCTATTGTATCTGAATTAAAGCACTGTGGCCACCTTCTCCTAAATCAGACAGACAGGAAATGATCTGTGTGGGAACTCCTTCCTCCAATCTCTACCACACTGGAGACTGCTGGGCCCTCTCCCGCTCGCCCTCCAGGTGGATAGAGCCCCGAGCCTGGCCCGGGTGGCACTGAGCTAGCTGCCAGCTGCAGTGAGCCTCCAGGGATGGGGTGGCAGTGGGCAGCCCAGGACACACCTGCATCTGGGTGAAGATCTGCGCCTTCTGGCACTCTTCCAGGCTGGGCCCAAACGCAGCCATCACCCGCTCTTCTGTCCCAATCATCTGCACAATTTCCTGGTCACTCTCGACGCCCATGGCCTAGGAGGAGAGAAAAGATAGGGAGCGGCTTTGTGCTAACTCACTGACATTTGCTTATGCAAATTTGGCATTGTTTGTGGGTGCTGCTCCTAAGCAAAACAGAAAGCAGCAAGCAGCTCCTCGCTGAGGACCAGGGCCATCTGGCACTGGCAGCCCAGCCACGCTGGCTGCAAAGAACCTGGACAGAAATGTTGACTAGGAAAAGGAAAACAAACAGACGCGTTTTCTGTCAGGGCCCCGCCTTCTAGAATTTTTGAATATTCTACATTTCATCATGCAAAAGGAGAGCAGGAGGCATGGAGTGAGGCAAACGGAGGAAAGCGCGCGTGGGGCTGAAAAGTACGGGGCAGGGGCAGGGGCAGAAGACACGTATTCCTCGGGCAGAGGCCCAAGCCACTGGATCACAACATGGATTTTTCTTGGAGGCATAAATCACTCATATTCATCCTAAATGAACTGCTCTAATGGTTGTTTTACCCCATCATTCCAGGGTTACCAAGCCACACTTTACATCTAAAGATGCTATAGAGATGTTTAAAACCAGAACACACAGAAAAGGCTTGGGAAACCCACTGAGTGTTTCAAGGTGGCTCTGTGGATCTCTGTGGGCGCCGCACAGCCCCACCCTGGGCCGGGACCTCCCTACCCCTACCCCTAGCCCGGGCCCGGACCTCCATCCTGCTAAGCTCCCGCGTGACAATTCTTCACACAGTACACTGAATCAGCAGATGCAGAGCCAGCCCAGCTTTCCGGTCTCATTCTCAATTCTCCACAGAGAGCAGGGAAAATGGAGCCCCACTCCTGATGCAGGACATCAAGGCCGCCCACTGGCTGCGAACACAGGAGCAGCCTCTAGCTCCTGGTCCAGGCACAAGGGACACATCCGGACAGAAGGCCACACTCGGACAACACAGATCCTACAGCCTCACTCCCGCTTCTACTAGAGTGTTTTCATTTGTGTGACAGGGCAGCATGGCCAGGTCCCTTCCAGCTCAAAATTCTCTGATTTCACAATGACCTTCAGTGGTGCGAACTCCACAAATGTGATATGGATACTTTAGACTCAGACGCAAGCTTATTAAAAGTTTTGAAGACTTAGGAAGCTCAACTGGTGATGTTCCTGTATGCCACCTCAAAACCGTTCCGTGGACAAAGCCTTCCTTGCACACTCTCCTCCTCCTGCTGACTGCAGGCCTAACTCAGTGGCTCACTGTTAGGGGCAGAAAGGAAGCAGCAGCAACCAGGGTGAGTGACGCAGCCTCCCGCTTGCTCCAGCTGCCGGGCAGAACGACCACTGAGCCCTCTAGGGGGAGCCCAGCGGCGGGCACCGAGGCCTCTCTCCTACAGCCACAGCCAGGGAGGCCGAGCTTCGGAACTGCCAGGCCCTCTGGCTCCAGCGCCAGTGTGCCTCAGCCAGGCTGAAGTCCTGACACTGCCGGGACCTGAGACGGAGGCGCAGCCCAGAAACCTTCAAATTCCTAGCCAACAACAACAAAAACTCCCAACTGACAGAAACTGTGTGCTAACTTGTCAGCAAGTCTGACAAATGCACCAACTTCCCGACCAACAGACACTGTGCTAACTTGTTATATGGCACGCCTAATACATTAATTTCTGGAATTAAATTTACTATGTGGACTTTTTTTGTGTGTGCAGGGTCTCACTACACAACTCTGACTCTGACTCCTGATTCCTGCCTCCCAAGTGCTGGGATTACAGGCGCAGGTCACCACGCCCGGACTCCGTTGCTGGCTGGCATTTGGAGCTAGGGATCGAACCCAGGCCCCTGTGCTTCCCTAAGCAAGTGTTTAGTCTGCTGAGTTATATCGCCGGCCCTTACTACTTGAACTTTAAAGAAAGTTTATTGTGTGATTTTACTTGTTTCAGAGTAATTTTTTTAACCAAGAAATTTCCAGGACATAAATTACTTTGTTACTTCAATTTCTGCGGTCTTTTTACCTCCAACTTGATATGATTTTACTTCAAAGGATACTACAAATAAACTCTATTTGAAAATTATGAAATTTTTAAAATACTGAGCATTTCATACACTAAAGGAAAGCAACCGTTAAGATCAGGTACAATGGCCATGGCTGTAATCCCAGCACTCATGGGGCTGAGGGAGAAGGACTATGAATTTAGGGCAGCCTAGACTAAATAGTAAGTTCAAGACCAACCTGGACTACATATATAGCAAGAGCCTATCTTAAGATAACAAAATTAAATGTTTTAAAAAATATAGTATATAAACAAATAAGGGTGTAAGGGTAGCAATTATAAAAAAAAAAAAAAAAAAAAAAGATCGGTTCCACTTTTTTAAACAAGTGAACAAAAAACTAGGCCGTTGGTAAGTACGCTGAGTGGCCTCTACGCTGAATGGTATTGACACACAGGTGCCATCAGCTCCACGTCTCCGTAAGTAACCAGTCCTAAACAGAGGCACAGAAGGCCACGCACAGCTGACTAACGGTAATGTCTCCTGTCCAGCTCTCAGTGCTACAGGATCAAACTGTAAAAAAGGCAACACTAAGGTAAAATAATCAGCAACAGAATTTAATCATCTTTCTCCAGGACCTTTGATAATAAAGACATTTAACCAACGCACTTCGTTTCTAACAGCAAAGCCAAACCCTAACAGAGATCTGTTGGTGTCTGGGGCAGACGTGAATCTGAGCACACATGAAGACGCCAGGGAGCAAAGGTCTGTGAAGGAGACAGCAGACTCCCGGGAGAAATGCAGAACTTTTACGGACTAGATACTGTTGATGTCACGTGACCTCAAGGCCACCCATATTTTAGCAATTGGTATTTGTACTTCTATAATCTCCAAGTGAAAAGACTATAAACTTGATTGCTCACTTTGATGTTAAAAAATAATCAAAGCGCAGCAGCCAGGGTTCAATCCCCAGGCATGCTGAGATGGTGACTGAGATTGGGCGTGGTGGTGCCCACCCGTAATCCCGGTACTTGGGAGGCTGAAAACAGAGAATCACTATGAGTCCCATCTGCAGAATGAAACCTATAGACCTTGTATAAAAGAAAGAAAGAAAGAAAGAAAGAAAGAAAGAAAGAAAGAAAGAAAAGAAAAGAAAAGAAAAGAAAAGAAAAGAAAAGAAAAGAAAAGAAAAGAAAGACAGGCCAGCCAGATAGCTCAGGCAGAGCTCAGTGGCCTGCCATGCCAGCCCTGCCCTCTGGGCACACTGAGAGGGTGATTAAGACTGGGCGTGGTGGCATGCATCTATAGTCTGTAATCCTAGTGCTTGGGACGCTGAAAACAGGAGAATCACTACAAGTCAATTTACGTAGTGAGACCTTGTAGACCCTGCAGACCCTGTCCTAAATATAGAAAGAAACAGAAAGCCAGCTCGCCAGCCTGCCACTTGCCACATGGACTACCACTTTAAGCTACCCTGGTGCTGAATCCAAGCAGCAATTTTATAACTGCATAGAGTTGTCCCTCACCCCAACATGGCCCTAAGCTGGCTGCACAGCCCCAACAGGGCTCAGCGATGACACACTAGGCCAGGGTAAACGCCGCCATGTGTGCAGAGGCGGAGCTCAGGCAAGGTCTTACCACACACGCTCCAGCTCCAGGAGCTAAACTGGCCTTGCCATTACCCGGCCTTCAGCAGTCACAGCTACAAATAAATGATATATTGCTATGGAGACGAACAGAATGCTCAACCATTTTGCTTTACAGACTTAATTTAGACATCTGAAAACCGGCTTTCTGTGGAACTCTTTGTACTCCAGATATCTGAAAGCATTTCTGCTAATAAGTCAAAAGTAAATGCTACATAATAACCTTATGAACAAATAGCAGAGAAGATGTGTTTTGGCAGAAGGTCACTCGCAGCTTGGCAATTGGCAACACCACCGACCAAAATCGAGGGAAGGTGCCCTTTACAGAGTGCCACAAAGTCCTCTCCCTGGCTCTCCATCAAGGGTGACTGGAAGACAGAACAGGCAATACTAATGAGCACAAGAGAGCGCAGGCAGCCTGACGGTGAGATGCTGGAACACGAGCTGCGCAACGGGCGCGGGAGACAGCGTCTACACTGGCTAGTGCTTAGAAGCGGCCGACTTCTTCACAGGCAACAGAGCCGCCTATTTATTACTCCTAAGAGGGGCCCTAGCAGATAATAAGAGAACCACAACGGCCCTCTTTAAGCCTGGTGTTCTTTTAAAAGATTATAAATTTCCACATAAGTTGGTCTCCAAGAAACAACACAGCCCGTGCTTTCCCACACACACTTTCAGGCTCCAGAAGCCACCACAGGGCAAGTGTGAAGGCTTGGAATGCACCAGGGAAAGCGAGGAAGATTCATGGGCAGGAGAACCTTTGTGGGGATGCAGTCCCTGAAAAAGGCCGATCCAGGCTTCAGAAAGCTTTATCTGTCATATTCAGCCTCAGCATGTCATCTGGAAACCCTGCTGCTTCCCTCACTTTTAGCCAATTGTTAGTTACAATCAACAACCATCAAGCCCTAATGACTGTCAAGATCTGTGTTAGGGCCACACAACACGGAAAGAGAAATGAGGTGCCTTCCCAGCCGCCGTTCATCTTCCCCACTTCAGCAGTAAACGGCTAAGGAGAACTGGGGAAGAGAAAAGCATCCTGCTTCAGGCACACTGCTTTCAGAAATGACATGAGTTCACCGTGCTCCACAGCAGTTCTCCTGGGTGAAAGACTTGGAGTTGGGAAATCTGTGCGTAGTCACACTGCTAATCCACGGAGAAGCAGGGACTCGGGGATCTGATTCTAAGACACCCAGCACTCTGTGCTGCCTCCCAGCTTACGTTCTAGGAGTGGACAGCAAGCAAGTTCCTGTCAGTTGACTAAGCATCCCTCCAGGGGATGCCATGGCCATGTGGAACCAAAATATTTAGTTCATTTGCCTGAACTAGATCTCTTAAAAATGTTTATTTAAATGTATGTATACTACTAGTTAGATTAGAACAGATGCATTCCAGAAAAAAATATCTGGCAGTATGTACCAAGTGATTTAAAAAGGTTCGCTTCCATCAGTAGGATGAAAATCTCATGAAACATCAGCAGGGTACACGTACATAGATGTATGTATGAGGCCTGTCGCCCCAGGGCTGCAAACGTGAGTGAAAACCTTTGAGGAAACAACGGCCACCTCAGTATCCTTTAGTGCCCACTATGGGAAGCCTGTGAAATAAATGATGCCACAGTGTGCACCTTCTACATGATACTCATCAAAAACGATGATGCAGATCCTTAATCAAGAGGCATGGAAAGCTAGTCACAACTGATTTTAAAATATAAAATTACGCATATTACAAAAGTCACAGGAAAAAAGATCTGGAAAACAAAAATGTAGCTATGCCCTTCAGTGACTTTTTAAAAATAAGGACTATTTTACATTAACAGAAGTTAAGCTTGAAATCTCAACTACTGGTTACATAAGCATGCAAACTGTCACCTTACAGCCCATTCTATAACGTGATCCAGCCATACACTTGGATATATTTAGAACATCAGTATTAAACAAATTTGGCAGGAAAAACTTTCTCATTAAACGTTTGCCACCTAGCTGAAAGGGGCACTTAATAACCCTTTTCTGATCCTTAGGCATACACGCAACTTGTTACACATTTTCTACATGATGGCAAAACATCACATGCAGTACATAATTATAGTTCCTGGTCTAAGGAAAGCAGCGTGATCCATCCGTCTTCAAGTGTTCAAAACTTGCCTAGTCCTCCTTTCCAATGCATGGGAATGCACTGCCCCCTGCTGGAGATGCAATGCTACTTTGTTCCACAATGAGTTCCTTACTCACTACCATGCATACAAGACAGTGGGGATCCCCGCAAGAAAAGCCAAAATTCCTGTGCTTAACAAAATATAAACCTCAAAGGAAGGGAAAGCAGTGCATGGATTTAAGAAGTCTCTCTGCACCCAGGCTGTCACAGGCCAGCTATGACTATCACCATGACCTGCTAAATACGTCGTGCCCACCTCGACTACACAACTCAACCCACATCAAGCTACGCCAAGCAGAGGACTCCCTGGGCTGCCTTCGCGCACCTGCAGTTGGGACACGGGGCTTCCCGAGCTCAAGGCCCAGCCTGGTGGCACCTTCGATGCCCAGGGGCTGCTCCCGCCCAGTTCCTATCACCAGTCCTGGGGATAACTTTGACAGGAAAGCCCCGCTCCCTGCCCACTCCTCTGGGTTTACACCCAGATGCTCCTCTTTTCTACTAACTTCGAGTAACTCCCTAGCAGAGCATCCTGTTTTTCTCCATTTTGATTCCAAAGGTATTTCGACTGTCATACCAACTGCTGAACAGGAACCGTTAATTCTGAAGTTAAATGATGGCAAATAAACATCATCAAGCTTGAAATTATTCAAATTATCTAGTATCTCCTCAAATAATGAATTCCTGCAGTCGAACTGGCCACCAAGCTTCACCTCACACGCGTGCGGAGTTACTGCCATTTCCCAGGGCAGTACCACTGACGAAGCAGCTGATTACCCAGACCTGGCAAGCGCCGATCCCTGCCAAGAGACCAAAGCAGGGTGAGGCTGAGGGAAGCCCGCAGCCACAGCTGATGCCACAGAACCTCAGTGTGCTTCTGCTGGAAACACCTCACTGATACACATGGGTGACAAACTCACACCGAGCCAGGCAACAGCGCTGCCACCTCTGCTCAAACACTGGCTAACTGCAGTCTCTCTGCTGTGCACATCCTGGCCTTCCTGAGCCTGGAACACTGGATGCTTCTTCCACATTGCGCTGCACTGCGAGGCATCTTTCACTGCAAACCACAAGACTACAAAGTGCATGGCACCGTGCACACTGCCAGGGGGGAACCGGAAGGGATGGCGTCTCCTCCCTCGCCCAGCATGGCAGGGACGGCTGTTCCCACTCTGCGACCTCAGGGCTCAGCGCAGGAGAACTGCGTGCTTAGGCACATGGTGAGCAGAGGCTTTCTCAGCATCACACACCTTTCTGTACTTTTCGACTCCTACTTCTTTAAAAAATGGATTATTATTTTTTAAAAATACGTGAATATCAGTCTTATTATTTTCAAGGCAAAATACATCATAGGACTCACAATCTATACCATAACTCCTTTCATTTCTAGAATTCCTGGCCACCTCCATCTCTAATTACACATGAAAATAAAGCAGAGAGAGAACTGTTTATAATTCTCAAGGAGAGCTGCAGCCTTACCTTAAATATGATGACAATGGGTATGTCTTCAGACAGGGTGTTGTGCCTCAGGTAGAATCGGCCCTGCTTCACAGCCATGTTGGTTCTGCTCTTTTTCTCATGGGTAGAGCTACGGGGAAAGCCACCTGGTTAAAACGCATCCTGGCTGCGAAGCGTGCACGGGCAGGGATCGTCCATCGAGGAGGCTCCACGGTCAGCAGCGCTCCGCAAGGTCCTTGCTAACAAGTGCTGCTGAAAGCCCCACGACCTCCTCTTGCCTGCCACCACCTACCTCCACGAACATTTGAAAACATGTAAGAAGTGACAGCGAGACTTACAGAGCTTCCAATGGCCCTCTGTGGCCCGCGTGTCATCGGTTCACCACCACTGCTATAAATGTTTGTAGTTACCATGGAAGGTTAGAGGGTGAATGAACTCTAGCCCATTACTTCCATCCAATGCAGGTCATGTATCCACGGTCCACTTTACTTGTTGAAGAGAAAAACCTCAAGCTGAGCCTAAGCTCTACCGAGTAAATCATGAGCAAATCCATGCGTTTTAAAGTAATAAATAAAACATTCACAGTCTTGGACAACAGTAAAGCCAAGAGAAACTAAGGCTTCCTCTTCTATCGGGATCATCCTTCTTCAGCTCCATCCCTCAGAAAATTCCTCACTGACTGAAAAGCATCTCAAGGCTCCACGCAACCACAAGAGTAACACGCTCTGATCAGCTGCTGCACACGACCTGCTGCTGCCGCTCCGCATGCGCTAACCTTCTACACAGCAGTAACACTTAGCAGTGTGGTCTCCAAATCTCAGATGGGGAAATCGCAAGGCTTGGAGCGTCTAAGCAACCGTCCCTCCAGTGGCACAGCCACAAAGCGCAGCTTTGAGATTCAAAGCCAGCTTCTGGACCCTAGAACCACACAGCCGTGGGTTGAGGATCATATCTGTGTTTAAAGGCAGGCTCCCTCTCAACAGTCAGTGATTCTGAGCCCCACTATACGATGGAGACTCAGGCTGCCGTAAGGGCGGGGTAGGGTAAGGCATGTGGAGCTGGGGATCTAACCCCATCCCCTGTACCTCATGGCATTTGCCAGAGCAGGCACTTAACCAGCTGAGCTAAGCTGCAGGCCCCCCACCCTTAGAAGGAATATGGTGTCCAATGAATGAATAAAATATGCAAAGTATCTGGGACACTCCCTAGCTCCCAGGGAGCACTCAGTAGGCGGCCATTGTTGTTAGCTGCCTCAGCCAGAAAGAATGTGCAGGGCATCACAGGTTGTGGAGAAGCTGCAGGGCACATTACCTCTCCTCTGTGCCACAAACACTGGACCCCTACAACTCCTGTACCCCAGGTTTTAAATCATACCTGCCCGTCCCATGCTATGATTCTGTTATGGTTTATGTCTAGTTGTCCCCCCAAAGCCTCATGCAATCATGGGGTGGAGACTTCTAGAGTTTGAGACATGAGTCATGATCCACTGGGATTATGTGTTTTAGTACTGATGGGGTACAATTGGTTCCTCCCTGGAGCGGGATCAAGGGCCCATCCTGGGGTGTGATTGGTTCCACCCTAGGGCACAATGGGCCCACGTCAGAGTGACTGAGCACAAAGAGACTTTTTAAAGGGCTGTTGCTCTCTGCTCCCCTGGTTGTTCTGCCACCATGAACTGGATGCCCTCTGCCCTGTTCCACTCAGCCTTGGGCCAGCTGAATATGGACTGAAACCTCCAGCAACTGTGAGCTAAATAAA
>PVKN010001056.1:0-58078 GCA_004027915.1 Capromys pilorides | reverse complement strand
CAGCAGGCATTGTTGTATTGCATACTGCTGTCTTCAATGTAGCTTCTTAGATTACAAATATTAGCATATAAAATGGGCCAAAGTAAAAATTTTAGACATTCACTGCTATCTTTAAAAACCCAATATAAAGTGGTAGTACAATCACCTTAGCTATGCTTTCTACATATTTACATGATTTTTCCCCTTCCTCTTTTCCCTATGTCTTCTTTCCCTCACCACAGTTTTTTAATCCTTATGTTCAGTTTCACTCCCATGTTTAAGTTCCTTCCTTACTCTGTCTTTCTTCATACCACTTAGCGTCCTTTGACATGTACCTATTTGCCTGAATTAATTTATATCACTCAGCTGGAATGTGGTCACTCTATGACCAGAGATTTCCCCTGGTTGTTGCCAGTGCTTCAAGCATTGCTTGGCATTTCTTAGGCCCTAAGTTAACATTAATTGCTTTAAATAAACCTGTGAGAATGCCTAGGAGAACTTGGAAGGGTAAGGTTACAAAATACATGACTTAAGAGCTCTTATAAAGCAACCAATAGAAGACAGCCCCATAGAAAAATGGGATGAGACATGAACACACAGTTTTTAGAACATGAAATCCCAATGGGCAATAAATAGTGACAAAATACGTTCTTTAATTTATAATATGAAAAATTCAATTTAAAATATCAACAAAACAGAGTTTTTCCATTATCAGATTGGCCAAGTTCAACAATTTGTTGATAGCTAATACTGCCAAAGAACTGATACAGGCACTGTTATCCACCATTGGGGCCAGGGCAGCTTTTGCATTCTCTTTGCAGAGTACTTTGGCAATCTCTGTGAAAATCAAAGCTGCCTATGCTCTTTGCTATAGCCATTCCACATCTAGTAGTTTGTTCTACAAAAACAACCCCCAAAACAAACAACCAAAAAAAGAAAACCATGAATGGAAAATGATTCATATCCAGGGCCAGTGAGATAGCTCAGTGGACTAAGTGTCTGCTTAGGAAAGCACAGGGACCGAATTTCCATCCTCAGTAACACATGCTACACCAGCACCCCACCACCACCCGGCCACACTTGAGCCAGCCACTGAGACCAGGTGTGGTGGCACATTCCTATAATTCCAGCACTGGAGAGGCTAAAAACAGGAGGATCACTATGAGTCCAAGCTGCATAGTAAGATCCCGTAACAAATATATTTTAAAAAAGACAAAAAATGATTCACATCCAAGAAAGTACATAATAGCATTGTTTGCATTAGAAAATAAAAACTTAATTGTGTAGCAATAAGGAAATATTGGTTAAATAAACTAATGTGCATTAGCCACTTAAGTGTGCTGGAGGCCATGCTATTGTATAGTACAAGATTTAGGATATGGTAAATGCAAACCATGCATATAGTACATTTTCATTTGTGAAACAGTGGATATCCATACATAATATTGATACAGGGGAAAAATTGTCTCAGTGGATGACCTCAAAATGATATAGGGGAAAAAAATGAAACTGTCAACCTGAAAGGTACCTGGGATGAGTTTCTGTTCTCTAAAACCAAAGAATGAATTCTAGGAACAAACAGAGGTTATGAGCAGAATATATTTATTGGGGGAAAGAAAGCTCCTGTCTGAGACAGGGACAGGAGGAGGTCCCTGAGCAGGTGGTCTCTGGGAAGCTGTCTCTTCCAGGGACTTTTATAGAGTAAAACTAGGCGTTGAGGTGGGTCTAAGTTGGTGGAGAACATGGGAACTCGCTTAGGTGGGCATGAAGTGGAACGAAACTATGGTCAACCAATGAGATTACAAGCACCATTCTGCAGGTAAAATTGATGAAATCCAGGATCAAATGGGGAAGCCAGTCATGTAACAAGCGGTCATGAATATGGGGGTTGGGATAGTGACTCATTTGGGCTCTTCCAAAGTGATTGATACCTATTTAGAATATCAATCCCTGAAGCCAATCTCTAGGAAAGTGTATAGCTGTATTTGTTTCCTCTTTTGTCTTGAGGTCTGGCCCACAGGGGGGGTGTCTGTCTCTTCCAAGTTGCAAAGTCACTTTGTCTTCCATATTATCTCCTTGAGGGCCTGGCCCTGACTGCCTGCCTATATTTCTAATTCAGCTGCCTACAACAATGTTCTACAATATGTAGGGAAAGACTTTGGGGAAAGATTAAGAATGTTACCTTTGGGTAGTGAGACTTGGCCTCATGATGTTTTTTTCTGGGCTCATGATTTCTTTCTTTATTTTATTTTATTTTATTTTTAATTTTTTTATTCATTTGTTTTCTTGTTTCTTTCTTTATTTATTTTATGGCTGGCTCAGCCTGCCCTGGTGGTGGGGCTGGTGCAGCATGTGGTTCCGGTGATCGAACCGCAGTCCCTGCAGTTGCCCGAGCTTTCCTAAGCAGGCGCTTTAGACCACTGAACCATCTCACTGGCCCTATTTATTTTATTTTAAACCTCGTTTATTTATTTGTGTTATGGCTGGCTCAGCTTGCCCTGGGGGTGGGGGTGGCACAGCATGTGGTGTCAGGGATTGAGCCACGGTTTGTGCAGTCGCCTAAAGTTTCCTAGGCAGGTGGTTTAGACTGCTGAACCATCTCGCTGACCCTCTGGGCTCATGATTGATAAAGAAAAACTTTACCTCTTATTTTATAACTCCTTAATTCTTCTTGTTTTTCACAATGTGCGTGTGCTACATTTTCTTTAATAATATAAAAGGTAAAACTACACTTGAAAAATTATTCTACCTATAGAAGATAAAGGCTAAAGTATGAAAAGTAGTTTATTACACATTGCTATCATCTTTGTTAGCAATAGTTAAAAGAATTTTGCAGTCAGAATGCAATAATACAAAGAGAATTTTAAAAATCAAGACTAGACAGAAGTTGATATGTCCAGATGAGGTTATCTTCACCTCCCAAGTAAAGTAACATTTTCACTTTCCAAACCAAGCACAGAGATGATTAGCCCCAAGGACACTAGTCTGAAAGAGTGAGCTTTGCACTATGAATCTACTCCTGACTCCACCTAGCTGCAAGGGAGGAAGAGCAATGTAGTCTTTTAGCTGATTACATTGTTCATTGGAATAAATCTAGCATTCTGATACTCAGGAAGGAAAGGAGAATAGATATTAAGTAACTGTGCATCTTTTTCTTACTCTCTAAGTTTCATATACAAAAGATAACTAATAACAGGCCTTTTAGGTTTGATAGAAATATTAAAAGAAATACCGGATACAATGCATAGCATATGATAGATCCTCAGTTAATATTTCGTTCCTTCCTCTTCCCTTTCCTTATTGGCTTTTTCGGACTTTTTTATCTCAGAAAACAAGCAACAATGAAGGCAATACTGGTTGTATCATTTTCCCCATCCAAGTCTTAAGTTTTCACTTAATTTTGCATAATTAATTCCAGCTAGAAGCTTTTCTGCAATCCTCTGTTTTGAACATAGCTTGATTTTTGTGAAAAAGGCTTACAAGTCTCTTGCCATATCTTAAGTGTTAAAACAGCTATGTGGCACAAGAATGTTGGGTGGCTAATGCAAGGTGTGTGAAGGAATGTATGTAAAAAGCCAAAAAATGGAAATAACCTAAATGTCCATTAAATGATTGATAGATAAATAAAATGTGATAAATGTGCACACTGGAGTGCTATTCAGGCATGAAACAGAACAAAATCCTATTATTTGCAACAAGATTGATGAAACTGAAGATTATTATGGTAAAGGAAGTGTCAGTCACAGAAAGACAGGCACCACTCATGTGAGCGCTAAAAATATGATCTCACAGAAGCTGGTAGTTATCCATAGACTGGTATTTCCTAGTGACTGGGGAGAATAGGAGGGAGGAGTAGGCAGAGGTTGGTCAATGTGTACTGACCTATATAGTAAAATAGAAGCAAGACATTCTGGTGCATTATTGCATAATAGGGTGACTATGCAACATAATATACCATACATTTCAAAAAACCAGTGGAAAGAACTTTGAATGTATTTACCACAGAAAAATGCTGAATGCTTAAGGAGTTTGATATCCTTAACCTGGCTTAAGCAGCACATAATGTGCACATGTATCAAAATGTCACATGGTACTACATTAATAGGCACCAGGTTAGGAACCAAGGATGTAGCTTGGTGGTAGAACACTTGCCCAATATTCATAAAGCCTGAGATTTGATTCCTAGCTCTACAATAATATGTAAAATTTTTATTTTTATGGGTTACTTAAAATCAATTTAAAGAATTTCAAATGAAGCAAAAAGTCCCCCAAAACAACAATAAAAAAAATAAAACTCAGAGGCCAAGCTGAATGAAAAAAAAGCGATTAGCTGGGAGTAAGATGTTGGGTTTCATTTGACTCATTGCATACTAGCTCAGCAATTAAGTTGCAAAATAAGACAAAGACAAAGGAACTTTGTAAATGTAGTTAAAGTCTGTAATCGGCACATGTTCACTTGCTCGAAAGGGAGATACCATAGTCGTGAAGGGCTGGAATTCTGACCCAATCAAGGCAGCCCTTTAATAGAGGAATTCTCTTGGTGCTTCAATGAAAGCAAACTGCGCATAAGATCTTGGCTTCAATCACTAACAAGTCACAAAACTCAAATTGCAATGTCATAGAAAGTGTCACTTGTCATGGAATAGTGGCATCTAATGGCTGACAAAAAAACTTGTACTTCAGTACCACAGTTTCAAGACACTACATTCTGCCCACAGCCTTGTGAGCTAGGAAGTGTACCCTGTCTCAAACAGAACACAGCCCAGAGAATCCAGTCACACAGTGCTTCAGCTCTTAACCCATGGAAACTGTGATACAAGCAATATTCTTTAACTGCTAAGTTTGTAGCAATTTGTTACTTACATCTAAAAACCTAATACAGGGAATGATTTAGTTTGAATTCCTCTAGAACATGGGTCAGTAAACTATAGCCTGGCCAACACACCAACCCAATCCATCATGTAATTTATAAATGAAGTTATATTGTAACATGTCCCATGTGTCTTTTTTGCCCATGCTTTATGACTGCTTTCACATTGTACTGCCAGAACTGAGCAGGTGCAATGCCTCAGATATTTGCAACCTGAATCTTATCAAAAAATGTTCTAAGTCCTTCTCTAGAAGAAGAATTTGAGATGAGTAGCTGAGAGCAAACAATTGGCTAGCATGGTGAGCTCCCAAAACACTACGAGGGACATCAGCCAGGTAAAGAAACAAATAATGAAAGGGACATTATTCAGCTGACTGTTACTGTGAGGACAACTGGGAATTAATTCTGCCAGAAAAGTCTGAGAGCCAGAACTGGAATTCATGTGAGTTAGCTATGTGAAGGGGAACGGAGCTGGTTCTTGGATTAGTTGTTGTCTGTGAGCTGCTGCTCCATGGCTTTGAAGACAGCCCTTGGGCAAACAGATGGAGAAGTAGGAAGTTGGCGGTCAACCTTAGTTGGTAGCTTCTCATGGATAGAGGTGCACAGGAATGTCTTCTATACAGAAGAAGAGGACATGTGGTCAAGCCTAGCTTCTCCTTGTGTTCTTGTATATCTAATAACCTCCTCTCATAGGAAAAGGTGACATTTCTAAGGTCAGGTGTGGTGGTGCATGCCTGTAATTCCAGCACTCTGGGAGGCAGAGGCAGGATGATTGCAAATCTGAGGTCAGCCTGACCAACTTAGTGAGACCCTATCTCAAAATAAAAAGGGGGCCCTTTATTCAATGTTTAATATCATGAAAAAAATTGAACCTTCTAATTGGTGAACTTGGCAGAAGGAGATGCACATGCTCAGGCCAAGATTTATTGGCTTATTTTTCTACCAGATTTGCCTGCCCACTTATTAGGTCTATTCTTGCTTGCTTTATACCAAGAGAAGTTTACACGGTAGACACTGCCCACAGAAAAAGGTGTACACCATTAAATTCAGTTTAATGGGAATGTGTCGGAAATTCCACTTGGACCTGGATTGAAAGCCACATTCTTTAGTGATCTTACAGGTAAAGAAATTGATATTTCTATTGAAGTGGGTGGACTCTTGAATTTATTGTTCATTAGTCTTGAATTTGGGTAGAAATAAAGAATGTGAGACCTGAGTATGATGGTGCCTGCCTATAATTCCAGATATTTTGCACGCCAAGGCAGGAGAACTGCAAGTTTGAGGCTAGTCTGGACAACTTAGTAAGACTTTATCTCAAGATAATTTTTTTTAAAGAGCCAAGGAAGTAGCTCAGATCCTTGGTTCCATTCCCAGTACCACATTTAAAAAGATGACTGTAATTTTATAAGGCTCTTAGATTACACAGATGATTGTTGCTATGGACTGACTTCTATAGGTTCTTAACACAACCTAACAAAATATTATGAAAGACAACTAATGTCCCATTGGTGAAATAGATGTTTGGTGTCTCTATTTACCCAGTACATTTTGTTTCCTTCAATAAAACAAGACAGTCCAGAGTATAGAATATTGCATTGAAACTATACTTTTCCACAGAACTGATTTTTCTGGAAAGGTGACAGAAAAGTACTGTGCATTGGAAAATGCACATAAAAAATTAGTATCCTTTTGTCTATAGCTTGGACAACAATGGCCTTTTGTGAACAAGAGAGATACACTATATTCTCAAACCGAGCTAACAGATGTGCATGTCTACCATAAAAAGAGACTTGCACAGGGAGTGCCAGTTACCCCAGGAAAAGAGGAAGGGAGTCATAGATGAGAGAACAGTGATGCCTTTTATGGTTTCTTTTTAGAAACTTGATTCTTTTACACGTTTGCTTTTTCCTGCATGCATAATGAGTTTCATGCATATTGAGATTCCTGGATACTTGTGTTCTTTCTATATGGTAACTACTTCTATTTCTACTGTACTTTAGAAAAAAGCTTGAAATTTCTTATAAAATGGCCCTAAGCCAAAATAGAAAGAAAATTGGCTACTTGTAGGAAAATGGACAAGTGAAGCAGAGCAAATTATGTAAATATGATGCAGATGGGCAGGGCATGTGAGCTGGGAGTTGATGGGAGAAGTTTCTCATGGCTTTTCTCCATCTTGAATGGGCCACATCCTGACTGTCCTACCCTGGGGTTTTTTCCACAGCATAGCAGTGTCTGGGGTGTTAGAAATGATTAGGCACAGAAGTAGGTAACAGATTGCAAATCATAGTAGTTAAAAAACATGAAATTCATTTCTCTCATATAAAAGACATGGGAGCCCAGGGCTGGTGTGACTTTTACACTTCATGAAGTTCCTGAAAACTCAAATTTCTCTCATCTCAGTGTTCTACATGTCTCAGGGTGTGCACTTCCACCTGTGGCTCAAGATGAAGGTCAGGGCCCTAGCACAGTTCTGGGCAGCAGAAGAAGAAAGTAATGAGGCCCAAGACTATGAAATGGGCATGTGCCAGGTGTCTTTTAATGGAGGTGCCTGTCAGTAGCCATGATATCCTTCTGCTCAAATCTCATTGATCAAAATACAGTCACATGACAATAGCTAGCTACAAGGAAGAATGGGAAATGTAGTCCTTCTATGGACCCACCTAAACATGAGAGTGTCTACTACTGTGGAACAAGGAATATTAGATATTGTTGAACAACAAGTTGCTAGAGATTGCTCTCTTTGACTTCCATATATTGTTTCCAAATGTTGGTTCTTAGAATCTTTGCCAGCCCACAACAAAATGTAGACTTGGATGTGTTGAAATGTGAACACATTTGTGCCATGTACCAGTTTTAAACAGTTGTTTAAAAAGAGATTGTCCTTGTTAAAAGAGAGAGAGGGGAGAGAGACAGGGAGAGAGAGAGAGAGAGAGAGAGAGAGAGAGAGAGAGAGAGAGGTTATCCTTTATTCTGTCTTTATTTTCCTTTTATTGTGTTGCAATGTTATTTCTTTTCCTAAATCATGATGGAGATATTCAGTGGCTACTGGCTACTCTGTGTCCTTATTCTTATTCTTTTTTTTTTTGTTTGTTTTTTTGAGACAGGGTCTCACTATGCAGTTCAGGCTGGCCTTGAGCTCAGTTGTGTAGCCCAGGCTGGTCTTGAACTCGCACTGATCCTCCTGCCTCAGCCTCATAAGTGCTGGGATTACAGGTGTGCACCACCACACCTGGCACCCTGTGTCCTTATTCTTAATCTATTTGTTGTAGGAATTCTACTGCACCTTATCCAGGAAGCCCAGCCCTCAGTCTCTGGAAAGTTACACTTCAAGTATACCCAGATCCTCTTCCCCATCACACTGTCATGGCCTATTCTCTTGTTTAGTGGGTTGAGCCCTGGAACCAAGTTCCTCATTTTTCTGCAGCCTTACGTCTACATTTGGAAATGTGGGTGACATCTGGCTTTGAGGTTTTCCATTCACTTCTTCATCTGCTGGGGTGACCCTCACTCCACTAGGCTCTCAATTGCCCATCACCACAGCATCCATTAGGCTGTCACTCATTCCCACTGCCAAGGTCCTGTAGGGTCAGTCTTTCTCTGTCTTCTCCAGTTTCCTCTTGAGGACACAGGAGTGACCTGATGCGTCCTTACCATGTTGGACCATGTTGGACCTACATAGCTCTCTAAGGCACTGTTGATTCTTGCCAATCTCAGGTACATAGGAATATAAGAAACATCCTGTTATATCTATGCATGGCAGCCTGAGACCTTGCTTCCATCACACCATATTTTAGAAGGCTTTCAGCTATGAGTCTGGATTGAACAATCTTTGACAAAAAGGTTCAAAGTGGACAGGCTAGTTTCAGCCCTTTCCTCAGTCAAGCCTTCTCAGCCATTCTCTTGGCTTTGCTGGCTTTGTCATGTAACGCTTACTGCTATGCCATGCACCACACTCTCTCCTGCCCATCCAACATAGGAAGGTGCTGTCCCTCACTTTCTCAAAAGAGGTACAAATCTTTTCAGGCCTCTTAACCAGTCATAAGGAAATCTTGAATTGCTAGATGGTTGTGGCTGCTCTAGAACAATCATGATTCATTATGAGAGACTCACTAAGTTAGAATAACAACTCTGTTTGGCAGATTTGGGAATTGAGTCACAAAAAGGCAAGATTATCTTATTTTCTCAGGGTTACTCTTGAGCAAGAGGCCAAAGTTGGAACAAAGTTCAGAGTGTCTAGATCTAAAACCTAGTCTACTATCTACCATAATTACTGAACCTTAGTAGACTTTCAGGTTTCATGAGAAATTATTATTATTATTATTATTATTATTATTATTATTATTATTGTTATTTGCTGTTGAAATATTTGAGCCCAGTGATTTGTGCGTGCAAGACAAGTGCTCTAACAGTGAGACACACTCCTACCTCTATAATGAAATTATTGGTGGTTGTTTGTATCCTCTACAGTGTAAAGGATAAAGAACACAAATTTTGAGTTTAGGTTTATGTAATAGCGTAGCCTCTTAACTTCTCTCAACCTTTCTATTAAAATTGTCTGTAAAATGGAGCTGATACTACACATCTTTCAGGATTGAATTTGACAAAGCTTGTCAAGGACCTTGCATGATTCTATCTCTCGAAGATATTTTTATTGAGTCAATCAACTTTGGATGACAGTAAACCCCTAAATTTTTTCCACTGATGAAGGAAACCACAAAACTGAAGTATAAGCCAAACTGAAATGCAGCTGGAACAGGCTTTGGTTGAGTTTAGGTCTTCCCAAGGGATCATTCTGTAATGAGAGTGTCTACAGTGGGGTGCTGTCAACCACATATTCAACTTCTGAGAAGTCTGCTTGCCAAAGTAACAGTGAGAAGAGAACCAGTTACAGTGCGCAAAAAATTCAAACCATGTTAAAGCCCAGGATTTAGCATGAGCTGGAACAGGGGAATTTTCATTCTCACAATCTCTGTCTTGAAGTTGGGAGCATCTTGACTGATAGCAAGCACTCAACTTTGTCACACACACAAAAGATAAAGGGCCTCTTTTCAGGATAGAACAGGGAGCTGTCAAAAAATTCAACACATTTGAACACTCACTTTTGCAGTTACAAGGCCAGAGGCATGATATTTATACTCCACAAGGTCTCCAGTATTCTTGAAAAGGAATAGACCTGTATTATAGTTTGGGTCTTGAATATCCTCCAAAGCATGGAGAGTTGAATGTTTGGTCCCAAGCACGTGGTAGGAGGTGGTGGCACCTTGAAGAGGTGGGACATAGAGGGCTGAACTTTAGCCACTTGAAGCATACACTTGAAGGCCATAGCAGGATATGGGGTCCTTGTCTCTGCCTCTTGGTTACCATCAGGTGAATAGTTTTTCTGCAGTGTCTGCTGTGAAGCTCTGACTTACCAGAGGCACAAAGACAACAGGGCCAAGCAACCATAGGGACTGACACCTCTGACATTTTGACCTCAAATAAATCTTCCTCCTCTAAAATGATTATCTCACGTATTTTTTACAGTAATGGAAAGCTGACTAACACAAATTGGCCTATTGGGTCCTTTGGATTATACAAATTGACATGATCTGGGTAGAAGGGAATTAAGAGCTCAAATTTACCCTTGAGGAACACAGCTTGCAACATACACAGGGCTGGGAGACTACTGTCTGTACTTGGTAGAAAATTAGAGGAAGAATTGAGATGTTTGAAGATTATATGCAGAGAGATAGTGTAAAAATTCCTTATTAGTATGATAAGCCTTTCTTTGTATTTCTTAGCATTTTGTTGTCATATAATTCACTCAGCTAGAATATACTGTTCAGAGTTATGCAACTATCATATCATATTTTTTTTTTTTTTTTTTTTTTTTTTTTTTTTTTTTTTTTTTTTTTTTTTTTTTTTGGTGCTGGGGATTAGACCTAGGGCCTCATACATACAAAACACATTCTACCATTGAGGCACACCATAAGCCCCATTACAAATGATTATAGATTTTCATCACTTTGAAAAGAAACCCCACACTAATTAACATTCATGAAGCTCCCCAGCCCCTGGCAACAACCAACCTACTTTCTGACTCTATGGATTTGCCTGATCGGGATATTTCATATATTAGATAAAATAACACAAAAATCAGCTTGTATGTGACTATAATTTTGTCATCCTCGTGAGCAGTATCACTCTAGTTAAACAAACTAGAGAGATCCAGATTTGTCACAAAGGGGCATAGTCACATAACCAGGCCATTATCCTGTCACATACAAAGAAATAGATGTGATGTGACCATTCCCTTAGTAAAATTTCTGTGCTATTTGAATTAACACTTATGTGGCAAAAGCATAGTCTTGACTTGCAGTGTTATTATTTATGACTCATGGTGGTTTTTTATGTTGTTCTTGGTATTTCTTTATTTCTTGGCCCTCCTGCTAACACCCAAATTCAATCCCTGCCATTCTGTCTGGGCTCATTACTGTGAGTGGTTGAAATGTAAAACATACAGCACTAGAGAAGCTCTTTCTGGCTTTTAGATTTTAAATGCTGATTCTTAGGCCGGATTTGCACAGCACTGCTGAGGTCCAGTGTGCATTGGCATGGGGTTGCATCTACCGGGTAGGAGCTACACTTTGGTTTTATTTGCACAGACATTCCATAGGAGCTAGCAGCAGCCTTGCCCTTAGCTGAAAATAAAGAGGGCTAAGGCAGTAGATTTAGGGTACTACTCGAGTTTGAGTCAGGCTTTACACACACACACAGAACTGAGGGGAGCCCATGGAGATAGATAATATCTTTTCTCACTTTACAGACAGCTGTTTCCTCCTTAATTCATGGAGTAGAAACTAACATGCATTTCCTCCCATGCTGACTAAAAACCAGATTCTCCAGCAGAACTTTGGCCAGTGTAGATGGTAGACATTTCCATCATTAAGGAACTTTCATTCTGACAGCACTATTTCTTGGGTAACCAGCCCTACAAAGGACACATAGCCTACTTGGAAGGGTCTGAACTGTGTGAACAACTAGACAGGAGTCAGGTCAGGGAGCTGTGGGAAGCAGCTCAGGGCACACAGCTCTGGTCATCTTGCCCGAGAAGTAAGGGGTGGAGGCAGCTCCCCACTGATTCTCACCAGTCACTGAAGGTGTCCCAGGAGGTGTTACTTATTGGGCCCCTTCATTTGGCCAGAATATGGTCAGAGAAAGCACGGTAGCCGCAGAGGACCTGGCACAGAAGGAAAGAGGTGGGGCTTGGTGGAGGCTGACCTCACAAGGTACCCACAGTGCCTGTCTCTCCACTCCTGACCCCAGGCTGTTTTCCAGGCACACTGTAATGTTTCCTGCTCATCCTTGGATGCATTTTTGCATACATAAATCTATATGGAAATATCCATGTACTTTTTCCATTTAGACAAATAGCTTACTCCATACATGCTTTGTACTTAATAGTGTATCCTGAAATTATTCCGTTAGAGTCAGTTCTTTCATTTCCTCTTCTTGGCTATCTGTATCATAAAGACTGAAAGACGAAAAAGAGCCGCAGTGGTATGGCTGAAAGAATGCAGAGAACTTCATGTTTAGCTTATGGATTTAAAAAGCAAGCTATTTGTTGAGACTGTGGAATTTGGTTCAAGGCATTTCAGGATGGTGTGATTTTCCTGTGAAACACAAGTGGAAATTTACTTGGTGATAAACTCAGGCAGTGTGTGGGCTGATTAAACAATAGAGCATGCAATCAATGCATTAACCTCCCAGGATCTCTGCAACAGTAGAAGCTGGCAGCAGTCCCTGAGGCAGGCATCTCCTGAACAGAGGCCTCAGAAGTCCTGGGTTCTTGGGTCCCAACCCCACCACTGACTTGTGTCCCTTTTGATGTCTTTTGATCTTTCAGGGCCTCTGTTTTCTTATCTATTCATTGAGCATTGTAATAAACATTCCACCCTATCTTGATGGATTTCACTCACAGATAGGTCAGGGTTACAAACCAAATACTTTTCGGGTCTCTGCAGGCAAATACATGAATCATGTGAAGCTGTTGTAACAGAGAATAGCAGGAACTATAGCCAAGAGGAGGATTAATACACACACCCATTCTGTGTTGTCCCTGTTTAAGCATTTGAACAAATGCTACCCTAATCAAGTAAAGTGTGTCTGTGGGATATTTGCAACCCTCTGGCAAGAGTGGGCATTCTACAAATTTGAGTTTTGACCATGTGTAGAAGAGATGGCTCTGTTGTCAGTCACTGTGTACTAAGTTGCACCCCTATTGACTCTTTCCTCCCTACTGACTCTTAATAACACACCTTTGCTTACTTCCATGGTCCCTCTTTATAGCAATAAGGAAACAAGGTCACATTCTGGAAATGACTCTAATTATTGGATTTAGTTATTTTTTGCTTGCACTGTCTGGCCATTGGTCATGGAGTTGAGACTGACCTTGAAGTTCTCATTCACCAGCCTGTTGGGCTGCCTTACTCAGGGGGCCTCACATTGCCCTGACAAGTGTTTCTGGGGTCTGTGGAAGAGAAGGAAGCACCACACAGAAAGTGCTTAGGCATCTGCCTGCCTTTCACTGGCCAAAGTAGGTCATGTGGCTCCTCCCCGCTAATGGACTCCTGCCTGTAGAAGGAGAACTGCAAGTACTTGCATACAGCCCTGAGAAGTCATGGCTCCCTCAGGTATCCCACTGTCTCTTGTGTTTCTGCAGTTTTCTGGATCGAGATTCCATTTCATCAGGTGGAGGGGGTGTATACTTAGCCTCCTGGCTTTTCCTATGGCACTTGATGCCTCACTCATTAAAGTGTGGCTACAGCAGTAGCCATCATGATGGGATTCTTTCTTTGGGATCTTCTTTTGCAAATTTGGGAGCTTAACTTGGGAATGGGGTTCATGTGATTTTATTTTCTTACAGTTTTAATCACAAAGAAATGAAAGAAACATGAACATGACTTAAGTCAAATAATCCTGCAAAGGTTAGGCTCAAAAATTATCCCTGTACCCCATCTTTCCAACCTGACATTGATCCCTAAGAGCCCCTATTTATAGTTGGTAGTAAGTGCTTCAGGGAAATAAAAGGAGCAGAGTGGTTAAGGCCTTGCAATTCTTACTTTTAAGGTATTTTTAATACATAATTTTGTACATATTTGTGGATTAGGTACTTAACAGGAGAGAGGGTTATTTTGGCTCATGGTATTGGTGGGTTCAATCCATGGTTAATGACTTCAAGGCAGGAATGTCATGGTAAAGCGTCTGGTGGAGGATAGCTGCTCATGCATAGCAGGCAGTTAGCAGAGAGAAAGAGAGAGAGAGAGAGAGAGAGAGAGAGAGAGAGAGAGAGAGAGAGAGAATTGACACTTGTAGATCATGCTGCCAGTGATCCTCCTGCAAGATTCCACCTCATTCAGCTACAATCCCATCCATGTCCTAATGCCCTGATGGGTACCGTATCCCATCTCTGAACGCAAGACTTTTGCTGGACATTTTAGATCTAAACCATTAACAATGTACACAATATCCTTATCAAATCGGGGTAATTAGCATTACCACTTAGTCAAACGTTATCATTGTTTCCAGGGTTGGAACCTTCTGACTGTAGTTATTTTGAAATACGTCATAAATATTTATAGACTATTGGGGCCAGTGAGATAGCTTAGTAGGTGCTGTCTAAAGCACCTACTCAGGCAAGCTTAGGCAACCTGAAGGACCACGGCTCGATCCACGGCACCACATGCTGTGCCAGTCCCAACCCCAGGGCAGGCTGAGCAAGTCATAACATAAATAAATAAAGTTTAAAAATACGTATAGACTATAGTTATCCTATTTTTGCTCCCCATTGGCTAACCTCTAAAAATGACATTTGGATACAGGAGGGAGGAAGTGATTTATGTGTCTGTTCATAGAAGGTAATTCATTTCTAGGCAAAGAATTTCAAAGCCCTGAGGCTGAGAATATGCCAGGCTGTAACTGAATAGCCACACTGCGGCCATCACCAAATGGACCCCCTTAACCTTGCACCAGAATCATGAACCCAAATAAACCTCTTTTCTTTGTAGCTTAGGAGTCTGGGGTGTTGTTCTCTTAGCAATAGAAAATACTTTAGAAACTGGCCCCCTCCTCATTTCTGTGTCATCAGTCTGCCTCATGAGCTTATTATTCCTGCCCTGGGCTTCATGGCCTTCTCCCCATCATGACATCCATGATATGGAAGATGATAAACTGGGGGATATTTGCACATCTCAAGACACAGCCACCCTAACGACAATACATTTTCTCCTAGTCAAACATCTTAACTCATGTTTGTTAAGAAAGCAAGTCATTTGGCAGTCACCCTCTGCCCCCATTCCTTCATCTTGTGTCCTAGTACTTACATCCATGATGCTCAGCATCGAGTTTGTGTTCCAGTGGTGGCAGAATTTTGACACACGTACAAGTTCACGTGCCTCATCTCAGACTCATCGGACCGATCTGAGCCCGGCCCAGGGGTTCCTTGTTTCAGTCAGCTTCCCAGGAGATCCCTGCACATGCTGAATCCCGAGTCGTGGCTGCTATCGTGCCTCAAACTGAGCACAGTGCTTCCTAGGCTCGAAGAATAGCCGATCTGGCCGCTCTGCCACACTAGGATCACTAAAACAGCAGTGATTTCTGGGTCTCTGCTCCCAGTGGCTCTGATTCCATGAGGCCTGGCTGGGACCCAAGTGATTCCTTCTGAGAAGCTCCCAGACGGATCTCCGTTGTGTTTGCCATGCCAGCTGGGAAGTCCTGCCTCACACTGTTCCCTCTTCCCAGAGTGCCCGTCTGTGCTACCTCCATTTTGCCAATTCTTTCCACTGGAGAGAGCTTAGCCCCAGCTGGGCTCCTCCATGAGCTCACCACAGATACTCTCCTCCCCCAATTCGTGCGCTATCCTAATAGTAGCTGTATTTTCTCACCACGTGCATTCCTTACTAACTTTATTTATCCCGCATAGCTTTTCTCTTCCTTCATAGTGTGGTGTACTATTTCTGATCGGCTTCCTATCTCCCAGTGACCTAGAAAATGGCGATTGCTTCACAAATATTCATTATGAAAATGCGCTTCTGTAGATGAAAGAGAAATCACTTTGTCTGGAAGCCCCACGGAGGACTGCTATGGCACTGCAGCCAAGGAAGATCACCAACCTTGTACCCTGCTAGAACAAGGCCTCATTCAGTGAGAAAGTGTCTCACAAGCTATGTCCCATGCAAAATCAGGCACATCATACGGCTTTTGCATGTCTCTCTTCAGGTATTTCTCCCATCCCTAGCACACAGCTTCTAACTCAGTTTCTTAAAATAATGATAACTCTTTTTTATTGCTTTCCCACAGAGCGCAAATTCATACAACAGTACCCCTTTGAAAGTGAGCGATTCAGTGCCTCCTGAATTAAGAGTGCTGTGTACGTCTGCCACCTCTATCTACTTCCACAACACTTTTGTCGCCCCAAAAGGAAACCATGGTCCCATTAGCAGTCATTCAGCATTTCCACACAGCCTCCACTTCCTCGCAACTACTAGTTTGCTTCTGTCTCTGTGGATTTGCCTACTCTTAAGACTTTTCATATAAATGGATTTTTTTTTTTTTTGGTGCAGGATCTGGCTTCTTTCGCTGAGTATAATGCTATGGATATTTTTCTTACTACTTAAGTTGTTTTCCCCTCACTAAAATACAATATCTCGCACCCATAAATTATAGGTTTATTTTGACTCATACTTTGCAAAGGTTTCTGTCACTAGTCATTTGGCTCCAAGGTGGGGCAGTGTGGCACGGGGCATGGGAGAGAAGCAGCTCGTGGCATAGCCCTGGGAGGCAGAGAAGGATCAAGAGAGGAGGAGGAGGGAGAGACCCTTCCAGGCCATGACCTCAGTGACCCCCTCCTCCACTGGGCTTAACCTCACAACATCACTTTCAGTAACATGTGCATCAGTGCATGAGTCCACTGCTGAGTATCACAGCTTCCATGATCCAATCACCTCCCACAATCCCCACCCATGAGCACATGACACTTTGGTGGGACATCTAGATATAAACTGTAACACTGCTTATCCCCTGTCCTTTTGGTAGGTGCAGAGGTGTATGCCTTGTAATACCTGATACTCAATGGGCTGAGACAGTTTTGAGGTCAGTCTCAGTAGCTTACTGAGGTAAGCTATGGTATGATGTTCTCAGTTCTCAGTAGCTTACTGAGACTGCCTCAAAAATTTTATAAGGAGCTGTGGATGTAGCTCAGAAGCCGAGCGCTTGCCTAATGTGCATGAATACCTGAGTTCAATTCCTACCACTGCAAAGAAACAAGAAAAAATACTGGGTTTTCTTTAATTGTCACCCTTAGCGTTCTTTTCTTTTAGTCATTGTAGCCTCCCTGTTTATGTGTCTCCTGTGGATTCTGCCACCCGCATAGACTCTTGCTGCTGATTTTTTTTTTGCCTCTGGCCCCCACCTTTCTCCTGAAGTCTTAGCTGCAAGTACATCAGTGCATGATGCAGAACGTTGAATCTATGGGAAGCCAAGGTAGGAGGATCATGGCATGTTCAAGGCCAGCCTGGGCTACATAATGAATTCAAGGTCTGTCTCAATTAGAAAGCCAGGCACTGACTCAAAAAACCCAAACAGGAAAATAAAAACAAAAACAAAGAAATCGAACTGTGCCTTTCCATTTTTATTTCTTCTTTTGACTTCTTACATTAGGGAGACTATATGATATTTACATATGTAGGTCTGTATTATTTCGCTAATGAGTATATCTTCAAGATGCATTCACTTATATATGAAGGCTTCAAGTTTATCATTCTTCATAGCTGAGTAATATTCCATTGTATAAAAATACCACATATTTTTCAACCATTCTTCAGATAATTGGCATTTTGGTTATTTCCAAGATTTGGCTATCACGAATTGTGCTGCTATGAACATAGCTGCACAGATATCACTATGGTATGATGTTTTCAGTTCTTCCGGGAAAATTCCCAGTAGGGGGATAGCTGGATTGAATGGGATTTCCAGCTCTAGTTTTTTAGGGAGCCTCCACACTGCTTTCCATAATGGTTGCACCAATATGCATTCCCACCAGCCGTGGAGAAGTGTTCCTTTTATCCCACAGCCTCTCCAACATTTGTTGTTGGTTGATTTCTTTATGATAGCCATTCTTTCTGGGGTGAGATGGTATCTAAAGTTGTTTTAACTTTCATTTCATGGAAGGCTAGCGATATGAAGCATTTCTTTATGTATTTATAGGCTTGTTGAATTTCTTTCTCTGAAAAGTGTGTGTTTATCTCAGATGCCCATTTCTGGATTATGTCTTTGAATTTTGGGATTCTAATGTTTTTTGTTGTTTATAAATTCTAGATAGAGGACCTTTGAATATTTATTAGTTAAAATTTTTTTGAAACTTGTGGGTTGTCTTTTCACTCTGTTGGTAATTTCTTTTGATGTGCAAAAACTTCTCAGCAAGAGGTGGTCCCAGTTGTTGATTCTTTCAAGTGTTAAACATGCATTTTGATTTTTGTCCATGAACTTTTTGCCTACCCCTATGTCTTCATGTCTTCAAGATTTCCTCCTACTTTCTCTTCCAGGAGATTAAGTGTTTCTCTTTTAATATTTAGATCTTTAATGCATTTGGACTTCAGTTTAGTGCATGGTGATAGACCTGGTTAGTTATACTGGTCTTGCTTTAACTTACCCTTAACCACCCAGCAGAAAAGTTTAGCCAAAAAGCATAAAAAGTAAAGCTAGATTAGTATGCTGAGCTGTAAAAGGCTTAAATCAACAGCTTCTGACATTGCCAGTTTTGCCAATAACCCACTACAATTATGGAATTATGGAATATGGGACTATGCATGCAACTACTTTCACTCAGTTCAGTGAGAAGAAACTTTTGTACCAACGATGATTAGAAAAATTATCATGTCTGTATTCTGTACTCTGAATAACTACTACAAGGACAACAATATGCTTTGTATTAGTTATTGGGGATGTACTACTAACGTATTTTGAAACTTCTGTCTCATTGTTATTTCTTATTAAAAGTAATAAAAATGCAGTTTGAAATACAAAAAATTTAAAAAATTAAAGAACAACAACAACAAAAACGAACTGTGTATTTAAACATGCACTCGGGCCCTATCCACAACAGGGAAAGCCCCTCTTGACCCTTTCCTTTCTTGATTTCCCATTCCAGTGAAGGGTGACTTCCCCTTGGCTGTCCAAGCCCAAGGGCTGGGACCTGTTCAACATTTCTCCTTCATCTTATGGTGTAGGTATATCATAGTCGCAGGAGCTCAGAGACTCAAAGCTGATGACACTGATTGGCTTGCTGGCTTTGAGCCACTTGTTTACTCCATGTTCATTTCCATATTTGGAATGAGAAGTTGACCAGCAATTGCGCTGGGATCAAAGATTTCCTGTCTCGAGCATTTCCTGCTGATGCTATGATGAATTACCCCAAACTCAGTTGCTTAAAGTGACACAGGCACATACTCATACAATTCCAGAGGGCAGAAGTCTGAAATGAATTTCACAGGGTGAAAAATCAAGGCAATCCCAGGACTGCATTTTTTCTGGAAGCTACAGGGGGAACCCATTTGCTTGACATTTCCCATTTCTTAATGGTGCCTGCATTCTGTGACACACAGCTCCCTGCCTGCTGGTCAGATCTCTTCTTTGACTCTACCCACCTGCCTCCCTCTTATAAGGATGATTTTGATGATATTGTGCCCATGTGGTTAATCCGGACTCATTTCCCCATTCACAATCATTAATTCTTTTTGTCAGTGTCTCCCTGTGTAGTACAGGCTGGCCTTGAACTCACTATGTAGCCCAGGCAGATCTTGAACTCGCAACAATCCTCCTGCCTTGGCCTCCTGAGTGTTGGGATTATAGGTGTGGCTCATCATGCTCAACCTAGAATCCTTAACTTCTTCACATCTACAAAATCTGTTTTTGCCAGGTGAAGGAACACTGCCTTAAGTTCTGGGCACAAGGACAAAGATACCTAGAGGGGCTAACAAAACCCCTCTAAGACCCAGGTCCACAGCATGCTTTCTCTCCTCAGTTTCTGGTTAATTTCCCGCTCTGCTTCTGCTGAAGAAAAGCTTAGTTAAATCCCACTGCTAATGTAAAAGAGAAGTTTGCAGATCTGCCTGTCTAGTAAATGGGCAACATCTGTCATCTACATCCTGTCTTTTCACTTGTGTGTCCAGGGTTCACCCTCCAGCCCTACCTTCCTTTATCGCTGTCTCCTGCCCTTTGCTGTCTACAGAGCTGAAAATTTTTCACTGCTTCTAGCATCTAGCATCTTGGACTTTAACTCACTTTAAATAAAATCTTCCAAGCCTCACATTTGCACAGGGGCACTTGGATCTCTGTCCCAGATTCTAAACTGTCAATTCTTCTCAGAGCTGGCAAATGATTTGGCTGCAGAGGACCAGAGGGAGGCCAAATTGATAGGGTTCAGGTATAAATCTGGACCTGCTTGGCAACTTCACTTCTTGCTAGCACTGCTGCATACAATGATCTGTGTGAAGTCCTTCCTTCCAGATAGGTACATGTATAGAAATCTATATATGTAATATATATTATATATTATGTATACTATTTATACTATAATATGTACCATATATATATGGTATCATATGATGTAAGTGATATATGCATCACATATGTGATATAGCAACCATATGAAAACATGAAGAGCAAAATGTCCAAGTGTGTTCTGTGGGTATCTGGAATTTGGCACTGTGCTTTTTCTACCTCATTGTAGGCAAACAAAAAAAATGTGGGGTTCATACAAGTGATATTGTTTAAAAAAGTGTTCAAAATATCCAGCAGGCTAGAGGTGTAGCTCAGCGGGAAGGAGGCTCCATCCCTAGTAATAAAAACAACAATACAAGAAAACCCACTCAAGTGTATGCTGATAAGGACACCAAATACGATAGCTCTTGGTGCGACTTTTGGTTTTGTTTTGTGCTTTGAAGGAGAGTCTTGCTGTGTAGTTCAGGCAGGTCTCAACCTCACGATGTAGCCTTGGTTGGCTTCAAACTCATGATCCTCCAGCCTTGCCCTTCCCCGTAGCTGGGACTATACATGCACACCTCCACACCGGGAGGAGGTTCTATTTTGAGACACCTCTACTTCCTGGTTTTCCTTTCTGTTTTTGCCATTTCTTTCCAGTTCCCATCGCAGACAGCTCTTTACCTTTATCCTAAAGTCACTCTTTTCAGCACTCCCACTCCGATCTATTCCTCTTAGTCTACATATGGCTCCCTTTCCTCTTCCTAAGGTGGAGGGCTCAACGATTGCAATCTTCTTGCTTTCCTCACTTCAATAGAGCCACCATCCAAGACAGAAATGCGAGTCACCCTAGACTGCTTCATTCCCTGCTGTAAATCTCTAACCTAAGGAAGGGATGGTCTTCTCTCTCAGGACCTCTGGATTGTAACCTCTCTCATCACTGTGCTAGCCTCAGTTTGCAGTCCACAGTGAGAGTGTGAATACATTCTCTAGAGCCACAAGCCAACTTGGATTAGGAGCCCCCCCTGGGCTCCAGTGCCACATAAGCTAACAGCGGCAGGCAGCTCCAGACCCTCCCTGGGGTTTTGCACATCCTGTCCTTGAGATTTTGGTTGCTGGCTCTGGTTTTATGAGTCAGGGTATCCCTATGCAGTTCAGCCTGGCTTTGGATTTGCAGCAATCCTGCTTCAGCCTCTGGATTTTTGGGATTACACACATCTGGCTTCTTGTAGTTACATTTGCAGAAGCAGAGCTCAGCTCCAGGAGGCAGCTAAAAGCGAGCAGAGGAGTCAGAATATCTGAGTTTGAAGCATACTCTACCACTTAAACTTGTTTAAATTGCTTAGTCTCTCTGTGCCCCACTTTCCTGGTTTGCAAAATGGGAACAATAACCCTTCACATTTCTCAAATCCCCAAACCTGTGAAAGGCTTGCTTCTTCCTTCCTTTCTTCCTTCCTTCCTTCTTTCCTTCCTTCCTTCCTTCCTTCCTTCCTTCCTTCCTTCCTTCCTTCCTTCCTCCCTCCCTCCCTCCCTCCTTTCTTTCCTTCCTTCCTTCCTTCCTTCCTTCCTTCCTTCCTTCCTTCCTTCCTTCCTTCCTTCCGACCTTCCGACCTTCCGACCTTCCTTCCCTCTCTCTTTTCTAAAAAGTTTGTTTGGCAGTAAAACTTTGACCTTGACAGCTTGGTAACCAAATCCGACCTGAATGCAACAGAAAATCTTCATGGCTGTTCTTCATTCCTCTGAGAATAACCTTCTATTTGACTGTCTTGCTACTTTCTCCATTGGGATTAGTTCTACATGTGCTGTTTTGCCTTTCAAAAGTACAATGTCTGAATTGTGAAATATGTATGATCTAAAGAGTCTGACAAACAGGTTATGTACCTGTCATAGTTACTACCTGCATTTGCCATAGACTGATTGCTAAAATACTAATATTCATTAAGCAGTTAGAAGAGTCTGGGGCTCATTCTAAACCCTATGTACATAAAAGTAGTTGATAAATATTTTGTGTAATATTTAGCATTAGAAATAGAGTGAGAGGTAAACTGTTATGTGCCAGAAAAGACTTTGATGAACATGGGTGCTTCTACCAAAGCTGAGTTATTACCACAGCTTTTCCGTTGTAAAGAAAATAAACAACAGAGAGACAGGAGAAGCCTAGTTGAATGATGCTCCAACCTTCTCCCAGCTCAGAACCAATCATCATTGCGAAGTGGATACATGTGTGAATAATTTCCAACCGTGTTTCCAGCCTTCAGTCCACATATGCATTCATAGCATGTCTTAAACGTTTCATATAAATACTATCACATTATGCCTATACAGCTTCCTTTTGACAAAACTCCCTGCTACCATTATCACACATGTAGTGCAGCTCAGTTTCCTTGAGGGCTCATTGTAGTATTACCACTTTGTAAACCTTCTGCAGTGTACTTAACTTGGTTCCACAGGAGGCCACTTACTTTGGTTCCCATTGTTTGCTACTTCCTGCGGTGCAATAACTACTCTTGCATGTACCTCCCTGTGCCCCTATGCTAGAGCCCCTCTTGGGTATATGCTGTGGAAGAACATTGTGGGGTCAAGTGTTGTAGTCCCTTTCTTCATCACTGAGACACTGGATACTTGTAACTTGATGGAAAAGCTTATTTTGAGTCTCAGTTGGCTGCAGTGCAAAAGGGACAAGGCACTGGGCATGGCAGAGGAAAGCTGCTTGTGGTACAGTGGCTGAAGGCGCTGGGGAAATAAACCCTGCCAGGCCACACACCCAGTGACTCCCCTCTTCTGACCAGACCTCAATTCCTAACAGCAAATCAGCTATAAGCCCCATAACCCAATCATCTTCCAGAAGCCCCACCTATGAGCACCTGAGGCTCTGGGGATACACCTAGCTGTAAATCAGAACATATTTTCATGTTCTTTCTTTATAGAAAAATGTCACCGTGCTCTTCTCTTCGGGTCTTCCAAACAGTATTCCCCTCAGCAGCAGAGGTGGCTTCTCTGAAAGGCCATATGATCCCGTCTGGACTTACACTCCTACCTCAATGTGAGCTTTCAAGCCTTTGCCTGTTTGAAAGGTGTGAAATATCACTCACTTTAATTAGCAGTTCTCTGATTACCTGTGAGACTGAGCATTTTTTCTGTAACAGGGCTGCAATGGTCTGCCTGCCTGCACTGTGGGATATTGTGATACAATAAGAAATACATATTTGGTCTCTGCCCCTGGCTCCTGACAGCTAATTGGAGACAGGGACTCTAGGAGGATATTTTGTCCTAATATTTGGCCTTTGACTCAGGTTCCTGACATAGCTCCTATATCCTTCATAATTTTCCATGCGATAGAAGCATTTTGTTTGTTTGCTTGAACGAGGCAGCTCTTGGGATCCTGAAAGGCCTCAAAACAGGGGCTGTTTGCCAGGAACTGAATACGTGATTAAGGTGGGAAAGTGGTCCAAATCAACATGGAGTTCCTAGTCTCAACTTCAACAAAAAGAAATAGGTGATGGGCCATGGAGATATCTGAGTTGACTAAGCGGTTGCTTATGCAACCACGAGGACCAGGTTTGATTCCTGGTAGCACATGCCACACTGGACCTGCCCTGGGTGTGCCCAGTGAGCCACAGAGACTGGGCATGGTGGTACGTGCCTGTAATCTCAGCAATGGGGAAGCTGAAAACAGGAGGATCACTATGAGTGCCAGCTGCATAGTGAGACCCTGCACCAAACACATAAATTTAACAAAAAAAGTAAAAAAAAAAAAATAGGTGAAGAAATAAAATGGCAGCTACAAAGGAAGGGTTCTTACGCATGACTATCTGATAGTAAAGAGGACAAAAGAATCTGCCAGGATCACAGCATTCCACAAAGGCCACTGTACCCTTATGGGACAAGTATTTCTGCTCAGCAACTTTCTTCAAGCTTGACCAATGTCACATGGACCTTTGTCACTATTAATCATTGTGGCAAAGGATGATGATTTCAAAACATGTGATGTGATTCTCTACTTTTGTCCTGAAAACTTCCCCTTAGCCATGTGTAGCAGTGCGTACTTGTAATCCCATCACTTTGGAAGGCTGAAACGGGAAATGCGAGTTCAAATTCTGCCTGGACAACTTTAGGAGGCCATCCTTCAAAACAATACAAGGCAGGGGGAGTGGGCATATAGCTCAATAGAAGAGCATCCCTTGGTTCAATTCCCAGTACTACAAGAAGACAGACAAACAAAAACAAAACAAACAAACAAAAAAAATCCCACCAAAACCTTCCTCTTTGCTATGGCATGCATGTTCCCACTGCAATGCTATTGTATTCAAATAAACATAGCTATTCTTCAGAGAATACCTGACTTTTTCTTTTAGTTTGACAGTGTTGGAAGGTTTAACCTCAACCCTCCAACCTCCAGGGAAGGGAAAGGGGCTGAAAATTGGTTAGCAATGCCCAAAGATTTAGTCATATCTACATAATGAAGCATCCATAATCCCTCAAAGCCTGCATTTGGAGGGTGTCCAGGCAGCTAAACTCATGACTTCGAAAAACATTTTAAATTTTGAGATAGAACCTTACTACATTACTAAATTGCCCAGGCTAGACTTAAACTTCCGATGTTCCTGTCTCAGCCTCCCAGAATGCAGGGACTACAGGCATGTGTGCCAACACACAGGACTTGTGATTTTTTTCTTTTTTGTATCATGGCCAGCTCAGCATTCCCTGGGGGTGGGGCTGGCACAGCATGTGTTGCCGGGGATTGAACTGTGGTCCCTGTGGTTGCCTAAACTTTCCTAAGCAGGAGCTTTAGACTGCTGAACCATCTTGCCGGCCCTGGCAGTTTTAAAAATAATAAACAAGTAAATGTTAAGTACTTCCCTGAGTTCTGTAAGCTTCCCTAGATAACTGAATTCCAGGAGAAAGTTCTGACAAACTACAGCCAGTTTGTCAGAATATGGGTGACAGTTTACTTGTGAGTGGCATCTGAATCAGCGGCAATCTTGTGGCACTGAGTCCTTAACTTATGGGATCTGGTGTTAATTCCAGACGGTGTCATAGTTCACCTTGGAAAGCTTCGTGTGTTACAGGGTGCACAGCTGTTGCATTATGTGTTCTATTGCATTTGCATGTAGGGAGAAAATTTTTTTTTCTCAGCAGACATTAGTACTTTCAATCTGTGTGCCTCCTGTCAGCTGAGCCACCTACAGATTCTTCTACAACAGCCCAAATTGTGGGGACAATTAATTTGCACTGGGTGTGCAGATACTTGCTGACACACAGAGCATATAAGCCACCAGACTGTTGCTCACAAACAGAAGCAAAATCCAGGCTGGACCCATTGGGATCCAAGTCTCATTTGAACTCCTTTCAGGTACACTGGACAGCCCAACCTTGTGAAGTCTGCCTCCTGTCATCAAAAAAAGCAACTCCAGCTGTGTATGGCTTCTCTGGAGCACATTGAGGGCCTAGCTGAATTGGCCTGATAGGCTGATGCTGGGCCACTGTGGCCAACATGCTTCTTTCTGCACCTAGTCCTTCCTTCAGTAGAGCTGTGTGATTTCCCCATCAGAATTCCCTCAGCTTCCTTCAAGCACGCTGGGAAGCACCTATTGTGATCTGAGTAGTACCTGTGTGTTATCTGTAGCTAGCACTGAAAAAGCCTCTGCCTCCATGTCCCCAAACCACTGCAAGTGTCCCATTTGCAGATTTTTGTCTCCCTCCTCAGCATATGGGACAACCTCTGGAGGCATGCTTGGTTGTCACAATGGTGGTGGTGGTGGGGTGCTACTGGCATCTTGTGGGTAGAGGCCAGTGATGCTAACCACCCTGCAAAATATTGGCAGCTCCTGTGCCTAATAGAAAATGCTCTGGCCCAAAACATCAGTGAGCCCCATTTGGCTCCTTGTGGCTGCTTGTACCAGGGTAGAGGGGCAATTGTTATCACAGGGGCTTGGCTGACTCTGTGGAGCCTACAGGGCAATCCATGAAGAAACACAAGATGGTATAGCCAACTGGATGAAGAGGACTCAAGTATTTGCTGGACAAGTAAGTCACTGGTGTCCCAGGGGATATCTGGGAAAAATGAGGAAAGAGGGTAAGTTATCCAGAAGGCGACACAGCAATTCAAGAGCTGACAGGGAATAAGTTCTCCCTACTTTACTATTAAACCCGACTTCCCTGATGCTTTTTAAGGCAGGGAACAAATATTGATACTGACTACTGACAATGTAGTCAGCGCTGTTTTATAGGCACTACTCAGGGTGGTCCTCATCATGACCTCACGGTGGGGGACTTGTGTCAACACTCACTTTGAGGAAGGGAAGACAATCTAGAGGTGAAAGTAATGCTCCCACAGGTGACAAAGTCAGCAATGTGCAGGATCACCTGGTGCTTCCTTTAGGGAAAAGCCTTTGAGACTGCAGGAAACAGAAATATTCCCTCCCAAAGAGCTAAGCCCAAGCTGCAAGGGCTACCTTGTTTTACATGTGTTGGAGTTACATTTATTTTATACATAGACATATGAGTTTCCACTGAAAAAGGAGAAATACTAAAGATTTGAAATTCTAGTCATGTGTCACCTCAGGGACAAGTGAATTCTGATTTTGCCTGCAACAACCTAAGCACAAATTGGAACTCTAGTAATAAAATGAGAGCTTGGAAAACTAAGCACCTGGGGCTGATGAAAGTAATGCATTTGTCTCAGGGCAGGGGCTGAATGAGAAGCTAAGTGTTTTGAGGGAGAAACGTGTCAAGACGAAATCTCTTGCCCAACCTTTGATGGATGTGCTAATCTTCTCAGGTCAACACAGCTCACCCTGGCAATGCACTGTAATGAGTTATTTAAGAGGCAGCTGCTTTTTATAAATGGACTATTTCATCCATTTTTAGATTTTCATTCTCAGAAATGGATGCCTTTATCAAAACAATATTTGCTATACAGAGTCCTAGCTCCATCTTGCCTTTTCCGTAACAGACGGTACAGAAGTGATTGGGCTTGGGCATTATTCTTTGCTTTCAGTTCTACATGACATTAACGCTGTGCAGAGAAAACAAGATAATGGTAATGTCAGACAGGCAATTTTCATTCAATTAGAGGAGCAGTACCTATAGACTACGCTTCTTTTTCTCCCTTCGCATTGCGAGTTGGACCCAGAGGTGCTCTAACACTGAGCTACACCCCCCTAGACTGTTTCATTTTTTATTTTGCATAGTTGCCCAGGCTGGGCCCCACTATGTTTGTTTTTCCAAATAAAGTTTTATTGGAACACAATTTGTTTTGTTACTGTCTATGACTGCTCTCACACCATGACGGTATTTGTAGCACAGACCCTGTGGCCTGCAAAGCCAGAAGTACTTATTTTGGGGTCCCGTATCAAGCATGTAGGCCTAGGTCTATTATTAGGCATTAAAAAGCAGTCCTTGTCTCACTGCATGCTTGTCTCGTTTCTGGTGGGGGATGAAGGAGTTACAGTCAGAAAAAACACGTGGCTTAGGGTATTTGTGAAGTTCTGGTGGGTTAAAGAAAAAAATATAAAGACAACACTTGATTTTGTCAAGAGAACGTTTGTCACATAGGCAACAAGTGGCTGACATATGACAGATCACATCTAAAATGTCCCCCATAGTTTCATGTATTCAGAGGTGAGGTGAGCTTTTGGAAGGTGATTGGATCATGGGGACCTGGTACTGATTAATGGACTCAGTCACTCATGAGTTCCTCAACTCAGGGTGGGGACTGGTTGGCGGGACGGGTCACAGTGGGCATGACTTGCAAGGGCCCCTGTTCCTCTCTCCTTTCTGCCTCCTGGCTGCCACAGGCTGAGTGCTTTTCTTCCACCATATCTTTCTACCATGCTGCTTCTGCCTTAGACTGAAAACTCCCAAACCATGAGCCAAAGCAGTTGCAGGTGTCAGGTATTTTATTCCAGTGACAGGAGAGCTAACAGAGTACACAACTCCCAGAGGCCCACTGGGCCCTTGGTGAACACGCTCAGGTATCAGTAATAAAGTCTCTTTCCCTGAGAAATGCACAAGAGACATGAAAAGTTTATTTCAAAAGAGAAAGGGATGAGGCCAGAGACTGTTCAGGAAGCATTCGCCTGGGAGTCCCGTCCCAAAACTCAGAACTTCAGTGGAATGACAGGCCAGTACCTGGGCTGCTTTCTGTCACAGTGCTTATCAAAGCTCAGCTGTATTGCAGTCTCCATGGCCAGGATCTTGCCAACACTGTCTCCATACAAGCGCTTCATCTCAGCCTGGCGCCGCTCACCTGGCCTCTCGCTTGGGGGCTCTGTGGTGCGGCGGTTGTTGTAGTACAGGCCGTGGTCGGCATTCACATACTCATCCAGGCGCTCTGCCTCCAGCTGCTGCTGCCGCCCTGGAAAGACACAAGAATGTGAACTGGCACACACACACACAGGAGGTTTGTGGCACCACCGCCCTGTCCAGGGCCCCTAAAGTCCCTTGGCTTTCCACTGTACCCAAGTGTGCCAGTAGAGAGGGATCTGGTTGGATACTTGTAACACGTGCACAATGGGGCCATAATTTGTATGTTTCACTGCTGGGTGGCTTGTACCATCTGATACAACTGTCCCATGTCACCTGATGACCAGTCATGCATATACCACTGGTGGTATAAGACAGGGCCACTTTTTTTTTTGTATTTAGTACAAGGGCTACAGGATCTCACTATACAGAGAAGACTTGTAGTGATCCTCTTGTTTTTAGCCTCCCAAACCCTGGGATTATAGGCGCGTACCACCATGCCCAGTCTCAATCACCATCTCAGCATGCCCAGTGGCAGGGTCGGGTGGCATGCCAGAGATTGAATTCCAATCTTTGTGTCTGCCTAAGCAGGTGCTTTAATCTGCTGAGCTATCTGGCTGGCCTCTGCATGTTCTATTAATTTCAATAAACTCTTGGCTGGGGATATAGCTCAGGACTAGAGCACCTGCCTAGCATGCAAGAGGTCCTGGGTTTAATCTGCAGAACTAGAGGAAAAAATAAGATTCTTGTCAAGATTGATTGATTGATTTAGTGCAGGGTCTCATTATGAAGCTCAGACTTATAGTCATCCTCCTGTTTTCTGCCTCCCTAATGCCGAGATTACAAACATGCATTACCACGCCCGGGACTAAGAAATATTTATCAAATTTATCTTCCCTCTCTATTTTTTTTAACTGTGGCAAGTTTCAATATCATAGTTTTTACTCTGATGTAAATCACAACATAAAAGTGTCAAGAAAACAATGCTGTATAATGTAAAATTTAGTCAACTCACATAGATTCTGTGACTGTCAAGAGAGAAATTGATAACAGAGGGTACATTATCTGTAACTACTACTGCTACCAAGAGAAATGTCACTAGATAAGGAGTGAAGATGGCTGTAGGGGAATAAAACAATGACATAAATCATTCTTTCCTTTCTGGTTCCCTCTCCACTAGTACCTGGCAGGGAACACAGTGCACTAATCAAGTGTGAAGGGAAAGATATTTATATGGCTGCATGTAGTCACTCTCATAAATTCTGTTCTTTATAAATATCACCTTGGAGACAGGAGGAAGGAGTTTTACAAACTCCGACACATTATTAAAAATAGGTAAGGCCAAGTGTAGGTGGCTGCTGCCCTTCTGGACCACGTGCAACTTAATTTTGCATATGAAAGGAATATGTAATAAACCAAATGACTGTCAAAACAAATATCCCCAAACTCTTATCTTACCTGTGGAAAAAGATATGGGTGATTTGCTGTGAAATGCAGAACGAAGTCAAAATATTGGCTTAATGTGTCCCTGCTGGCTTGAACCACAAGTGATACATGTATGACTGTCTCATCAGGCAACTTATATACCGGATAGAGCTGTCCTATGTTTCCTGATGGGATAGTCCTGTATGTACCACTGGTGGTTTAGAGCCACCTGGCAGCAAGACATATGAACCATGGCCCCATCATGAACATGTTAATATGCAAAGGCACTGGAAGCCAATAAACATTTGCTTCTCAATTTCTGTTTCTCTGGAGGTTAGAAACATCAGTGTGTAATCTGTTTGGCTCTCATGGCTGTTTAAATTCTACATTGTGTGGGTGGTGGTGCGGTGCCCGTAATCCAAGTACTTAGAAGGCTGACACAGGAGGATCACAGCAAGTCTGAAGCCAGTCTGGGCTACAGAATGAGTTCAAGGACTGAACTACAGAGTGAGACCTTCGCTGCTCCAAGCTGAGGTCTGTTGCAATAGTGTGGGAACAGATGAACTGCATCATAACTGGCCAGAGAGAAGGGTCATTTCCAGACATTTTTCGGACTCCTAGTTACTGATGAAAGAGAGAAAAGAAATATTAAGCACTGGGTCAGAGAAAAGCACTCAGTGGTTGCAACATCTGTTTATTTCCATTAGAACCCCTTGTGTTCCTGGATAGAAGCTGGTGGAGCCCTTTGATGGTAACCCTGTTTTGCTAGGCCTTGGGAGGAAGAGGAAAGGTGGTGTATGATGCTGACGTGCAGACACAGATTGGTAAGGTGTGTGTGGTTTCGAAGCATAAGGGCAGGCCTTTTGCACTCAGGTCTCCCAAAAGATCTAGGAACAGCACTTCTGGAAAGCCCTTTCTAGACATGGTATGAGGTTGCCAGCCAGACCCTGGACTTTCCACTAAAGGTGGAACGTCACAGAGGATCTCACATTCAGCTCTGTCCCTGCAATAGACTACAATAGACTCAAGGTCAGATTCAGTGGCACACCAGATGTTCAACTTCTTATGTAAATCCGATCCTTGAGTTTAGAAGGTTTTTTTTTAATGATGGAAGTTTCATTTTATTAGTTTCAAATTTCCAATTATTTAATTTTAAACGTACTATTATATATAGATTATCTTATTTTTAAGGAAATTAAAAGGTTCTATCTTAAGTTTATTATCTATCTTTGCTCACTGGCTTGTACATTATTGATAATTCTAATTTCAAATGTTCAATTTTTGCAATTATACACTGTCTTTTTTGTTAGTTAAGAAGTACTAATAAACACCAAGATCTTAGCTTTCTTAACAGCGCTGTTTCCTGCCATCAGGGTGTGTGAATTTATCCCTTTTCCTAAATATTAAAAATATTTATTTATTTATTTGGTACAGGGTCTTGCTCTACAGCTCAGACTCATGGTGATCCTCCTGTCTCAGCCTCCCCAGGGCTGGGATTACAGGCATGCACCATCATGGCTGGCTTTGGTGCCTGGGGCTGGCACAACATGCAGTACCGTGGATTGAACCTGGGTCCTTGTGCTTGCCAGGCTGGCACTCAGACCTCTGAGGTATCTTCCCAGTGCTCCTTAACATTTAAGATGTTTTAAATTATGCTCCTTGTTACTTTTCTAGCAAAAAACACTACTTAGCAGCTATTCAGTAGGCAAAGGATTACAGGTGGAGGGACATCTTCTCTTTATGTTGACATCTGCCCATGAAACGTGGGGACAACATACAAGCACATGTGGCAGGTGAGGCAGCCCATGCTATGTTGCAAGTTCAAGCTGGGTGTTTGCTCACTGGTCACCATCACAGGATCTTAGTTCTCTTTTTAACTTTTAGGATCTTAGTTCTTAATAAAGGTCATGCAGTGTAAACTGGACATGGTGCTGCGGATCATCCCAGCACTGTGAGAGGCTAAGGCAAGAGGGTCCAAAGTTGGAGCCTAGCCTGGGCAACAACTTAGGGTGAGCCTGTCTCACAATAAAATGCATCGCTGGGTTCAATTTCCAGTATCATCAACCCCTCTCCAAAAGCAAAACATGCCATGTAAGATACAGGGTAAGAATCAAAGAATTCATGACATAGCCCTCTTCCCTCGACTCTGCCTGTATATCCTTCTCAGTCATGCTTCCTCATGAGACTTTAAGGTCCATTCCTTGTCCTCTCCCTGCGCAGGCTCTCAAGGGTTGCTCTAAAGCACTGACCCAGCAAGTGAGAAGTCTGCCATATCACAAGCTCTGACAGATCTACTGGCACCTATGCCAAGCTCTGAGGGCCATGTAGGGCCGAAGAGCACTGTCTCCTTCACTCATGGCTGTATCCCCCGTCTAGCAGCCACTATGCCTGACACAAATCAAGTGCTCAGGAAATGACTGCCCGATGAATGCTAAAAGGTCACACATCATCTCTTGTAAATAATGCTTCTTCTAGATGCTGTCAAAAGAAAAATGATGACAACTCCATAAGAGAAACAGATGTTCTAATCTCAGACAGCCCTTGGCAAGGTTCCCTGTCCTTGGGTTCCTCAGAGCCCCCATGGCACAGGGCTAGGGGAGAGAGAAGGGAGCAGAGAGGTGCCTATGAGTTGGGGGTGAAATCCTGCTCCCTTACAATTAAAGTCACTGCACTTCTACTTTAAGTTCAGGAGTTACCTTAGAGCTTAGAAAATCAGTCAACTTAAAATGATATACACTCAGATTTGCCAGGCATAATGATGCATGCCTATAATTCCAGCACTGGAGAAGCTGAGGCCGGAGAATCACTATGAGATTGAGCCAGCCTGGACTACAGAGTGAGTTCAATGCCCGCCTGAACTGCATAGTGATACCTTGTCTCAAAAAGACGGAAAAAAAGGGTAAATACATAGATACTCTCAGACTGGCTGTGTGCCGATGGTCACAACATTTGAAAGCACTTTATTTATTTATTTTTTTGTATTTTAGGGAAGGGTGTATAGGGTGTTCAGGGTCTCACTACTAGATCAGACTCGTAGTGATCTGCCCGTTTACAGCCTTCCAAGAGTGCCACCATGCCCAGTCTCAATTGCAGTCTCAGTGCGGCTTGGGGGGCGGGGCTGGCAGGGCAGGCCCGGAGATTGAACCCCTGGCCCCTGCACCTGCTGGCAGGCACTTTAATCTGCTGAGTTATTTGGCTGACCCTTGAAAGCACTTTAGTACACACTGACGTGGAGGACCCAGTAAACCTTGAGTGGAAGGAACATCCTTGATTGGAGGCCTCTATTTATTCTGATTTCTATTAATTACTTCCTTCCTCCCTGGCAGGGACAAAAAGGGTTCTCAATCACTGGCAGACTTAATCACTGATTAAGGCAAGGGCTCAGCCAACTGGACAGAGACCATTCCAGGCAAAGCTGGGAAGTACAGGTGCCTTGTCGTGCACAGGTGGGCCAGGTTTACTGGAAACAGCTGTAGGAGCTATTATCATTTTTTTTTCCTGCAGGGCATCTAGCCAAGAGAATTTGTTTAACTACAAATCAGAAAGAGCTGTGGATTCCATTCCAGCTTTAACATGGGCTTACTGTGGGCTGAATCGTGTCCTAACTCCATGCCCATCCAGATCCTCAGGACATGAACTTACTTGGAAATTGGGTCTTTGCAGATAACATTAACAATAAAGATGAGATCATATTGGATAAGTGTTGCTGATATGCCAGAAAGAAGGCCTTCTTGAACTAATCACAGGTGTGTTTTCCTCAAGTTGTGTCCATTAAATATACCAAGTGTGCTTGCTTAGATGACATAGAGGAAGACACAGAAACAACATGCTGCACAGGCCAAGGAACACAAGGGACACCAGAAGCTGGGAAAAGCAAGGCCCTGGAGCTGCATCCCTGACATCCTGATTTCTGACTTTTAGATCTGTGTTAATTTAAGCCACCAGGTTTATGGCAATTTGTTATAGCAGCCCCAGGAAATGAGTAAGATGATTAATATGCAGATAGGGCTAAAACAAGAAAAACAGTAAGATATTAAGGAAAAACTTTCCTTGACTTCATCCAGGTGAAGGACATGCAGCGTTGATATATTTGTCTCAATCGATGCATCTATGTGGTGTTACCAATTTCCTTTATAGTCCATAATGGGAAAAGGACAGCAAACTACTTGAAGTTTAGAGAATATTACACAGAAGGAAATCATTCATTTAATATTCAATAGCTGCAGTGATCAGCCTCAAAGCAGGCTATTTTGAAAGACAAACCATGAAGACTGTGAGTGTTAAGGAGTTATTTCCCCTCATTTTTTCAGGAACCACACCACCACTACAGTGTGTGTGGTACATGGGAGTTGATCCCTGGCCCTTGAACTGAGCTACATCCCAGTCCTATTAATTTTTTTACCTTGACATAGGATCTTGCTAAGTTTGCCACCTGGCTTTGAACCTGCAATCCTACTGCTTCAGCCTCTTAAGCAGCTTCATTATAGGTATGCGACACTGTGCCCACTTAACACATCTTTCTGATGAAATTTTCTTCTGTGTTGCTAAAATTAAGGATGGTAGCACAACTGAGGGTAAATACAAATGTGATTAGATCCAGAATGCCTCATTCTCAGAACACACAAGCTTGTGAGTAGAACTGGGACCATTTCTGATAGGCTCCTTATCCTCTCTTCCTTGCTCAACAACAAATGTAATCCCAAAGTTAATGGACAACTGCTTCTCACTTTTACAGTAGAAGTGCACTTAGATTTTTCTTTCTCCTTTTCTGTAACCTTCCACATCTGTCATTTCACTGATTGGCTTTATGAACTTCTGAACAGCAGGATTAGAGGAAACAAACACAAGGGTGAATTGTGTTCCATCAATGCGATTTCACACTTTAGCTGCACTGTCTAAACCGGAACAGCTCCCAGAACACCAGGCCATTGGGTTCACTTTGATCTAGGCTTTCCATAGAGGGCAGCTGAAGCAGAAACAGGTCAGTCTCTGGCACACTGAAGGCTCACTATGATGACTGAGTGTATGCCTTTTGATTCAGGTAGACAGAAGGCAACGGAGCAGATGGCCCTCACTGCATGTATAAACACCACATCTGGGTCCTCTAAAGAACAGTATGCTCGTGTCTAAGTGGGCAGCCGACTTACCTCCTTTTGTTCATTCCAAACAGATGCCACCCCTCAAAGCCTAGAGCAGTTCCTTTGCTCCACACTTACACCATACAGCTCTTCCTTTCCCTGTCTAGGACATCAGCTCTACCCTCATTTCTTCTTTTTTTTTGGCAGGACTGGGGTTCGAACTCGTAATCTTGTACTTGCCAGGCAGGCACTTGTGCCATGGAGCTATCTCCCCAGCTCTCTACCCTCATTTCCATCAGCAGTCACACCACAGATACTCTTATGCATCATTTTAAATCTGATTTTGCTTCCTTTTCCCAACTCGGCTAAAGCCTATCATATTGATTGAGAACACATCCCTGTTTGGATCTACTGTCTACCCTCAAAACACAGGTGCTAACCATATGAGTAGCACAGCCCTAAGACAACAGGGTCAGGGCTTATTCCCTATGAGGGAAGGTAACTTTCTCTCAGGTTCCCTCTTAAGTATTAGGAATATAGTCTTAAAACCTCCAGTGGAGGTCTCTTATGCCTAAAAATGCTTTTCTTAATCTAATGGTAAATATTTTTCTGCCAAGGAAATAATTGAAAACATAGCTGACCTTTAAAAATCCTCAGCTCTCTACTTTCTCATAAGCAACGTTACCAATAATGTTTTAAGTAATGGAAATACTGTGTTAGGAAATGATGACACGCAACATAATCAAAAGCATGCATGTTCCCACTGCACAAAAGGAGCTCTCCATTCTTTTGTGGTTTTGCTCTTGAAAGACGTTAATTAGAGATTATCTAGAAGGGTAGGAATCAGAAATAAGAACACACTGCCAGGATCCTAAAATGTATTAAACAAGACTCAGATCACAATAAATTGTATAGCACATATGTTCCTGGGGAAGTAATACTGAAAAGGTAAATTTTTAAAATTAGCTATGTCTTCTCTTGCTGGTATTATTTTATGAAATCCTGTGTTCTCTAAACGATTCAAGTTTCAAATTGAATTTGCCCTGTTTGAACAAGTAGTTTCTAGTGGTTCAAAGAAAAGTACAAAACAAGAAAACCTGACCCAATTATTCACACCACCCAGGGACCTTATCTCTTTCTTAAAGCTTCTCCTAACTGTATATGTTAACCAAATCTCCATGAAAATTTCTAGTGAGGGCAATGGATTGGAAAGCACCATGGGGATTCAAATTACTTCCACATGAATTCCATGCTTCACTTCTACTCAAGGGAACACGTTTATCCTCTATCCCCCAGAAAGGTTGTGACAGAAATGATGTTAGTGAGCTGCTGTGTCCATTATTTTCTTACTGGAACAGGATCAAGCCCTAGAAGCTTCTTCTAATACAAACCAAGTCTTCAGATCAGATTCTGTCTCATATCGAGTTCTCATCCTCACCACACAATTCTCACCTATCAGGCACCTGACAACGCTTTCAGTGAAGGCCATAGGATGTGAAAGCAACTGGAGAGATTCTAGGACAAGTAATTGTGAATTGTGCACTGTTTGTTTATTTATTTTTCTGCTGCTGGGGACTGAACTGAGTGCCTCACACAGGCTAAGCAAGCATTCTACCGCTGAGCTACATTCCCAGCCAACTATGTGTTTTAAAAGCATAAAGAATTGGTAGCCGGTAGTGTTTAGTGCTATTAGTGACATGGGAGTGTCATTTCAGGAAGCAAGAATATCCTTGAATCAACAAAAATTATGTTAATCACTAAATTTGACAGATACCCTAATTTAACTCTTTCATGTTTTTATTATTCTAGATTAGTTTAGAAGTTTGAAAGGACTTACCAAGAATAGAAATATATGAACATTCTGAAGCCACAAACCATGCTATTAAACATACTGCAGGTAGAATTTCAATCAAAAACTAATCAAGACAAACTGATGAGGGCAAAACCCAAGTATGGTCAGTATACCAGGTTAAAGGATGGGTGAGTACCATTGAACCCTAACAACTAACACTCACTGGCCACACCATTCTATGACCCTTCTTGTATGACCCCATTTTTTCTTCAGAATTATCACCCCATAAACTAGGATCTCTACTGCACAGGTGAGAAGGTGGAGGCACAGAACAGTGAAGATAGGGGTGGGGGAAGGGTCCTACAATAAGTCCCTCCAGCTAGTAGGTGTGGGAGCTAGGCTAGAACCCTGGGATCAGAGCCATTCTGCCACAGTGGCCTCTGTATTTTGTTCATAAGAACATCCATGTCCATTGTGTGTTATGTTAATGATAGAGATGGCAAGAGTTTCATAAAATCTGTTTTTGATTGCTTGCTACTAGATTATAATTAAACAAACATGTACCATGTTCTCTTTACCGAGAGGGCCAAAGCTGTGTGTGGTTTACTTTAAGTCCCGTCACAGACTGCATTTGGGAGCAAGGAAATTCTCACAGAAAGACTGCATTAGCTTGGTAGGGCTGCCAATACAAAGTACCATAAACCGTGGCTCTGAAGAACAGAAAATTAACCATTTCTGGGTTCTGGGGCTCAGAAATCAGAAGTCAAGATGTGAGCAGGGCCATACTTTCCCTGAATGTGTTTTGGGAAGGATCTGTTGCAGACCTCTCTACCAGCTTCTATTTGTTTATTGTCTGTGACACTGGGGATTGAACCCAGGGCATTGTGAATGAGAGGCAAATGCTCTACCTCTGAGCTACACTACAGCTGACTCTCCCAGCCTCTGGACAGTCCTTGGCTTGTGATAGTGAAATGCCAATTTTCATACCATTTTCCTCCTCTATGCATGTCTATCTCTAAGTTCACATATTCCTCTTTTTATAAAGTGCAAGTCACATGACATTAGGGCCCCCTCATGACTTCATTTTATATTTGGTAACTCTGCAAAGATACTGTTTCTAGGTAAGAACTTCTTCTGAGGTACTGGGGAATAGAAAGCCACCAGCTCATCTTTCTGAGGATACATAAGTCAATACAGCACTATGATGTAAATAGGAAATTTGGAGTTATGGAATAAAGTACGCAGATTTGGAAGTAACAATGAAGAAGACATGAAATTCATCAACTTGATAAAAGATTTGGTAAAACATCTCAAAGAACTTTAGCAAGTACAGCAGTCTATGGGACAAGAACTGTAACTGCTAATTGAAAGTTTATAATTGATACTAAAATATATTCCCTCATTCAAAATAGTGTTAAGTGCCTTTATTTATCATTACTTGGCTGGTAATTTTCATGACTTTGTTTACTTGCTGGGAATTGTACATGAAAAAGGCAATATGGAAGAACAGAAGTGGTTATTAATCATGTCCATAACTGTTTACATTTTTAAATTTGGTTGTAAAAATATTTCATTTTCTATTTGCTTACATTCATGTTTTTTACACTGAGTAACGATTTTAAAGGTCACTTTAAGTCAGAAGATAATTTAAAATGACCTTTAGGATACCTCAGGTTTGTTCCCATCTTTAATGGTAACTTTCATCATAAAAGTATAAATTTCTGGTTGAAAAATCATGTCATTTCACACTTTAGAATAAGTACCTATCTTAAATCCTATCTTCATTACATTTTCTTTTTTGGGAGCTGTAACAAATAGCATTCCAGTCACATGTGCACATGCTCCAAAGGCTATTCTCCCTCACTCGTATACTCTTAAATTAGACTGATGGTTGCTTGGTACGAGTCTTTTTTTTTTTTTTATGAGCAGAATAGATTTATTGGGGGGAAAGAAAGCTCCTGTCCAAGAGAGTAACAGGAGGGGGGCCCGAGCTGGCTGTCCCCCATGAATCTTGATAATAGGGACAATTTATGTCTGGAAATCAAGGGAAGAAATATACCTTATGAGTCAAAGAAACACACCGTTATAACAATTTTAAAAATACTCATTTGGATATACTCCCTAATATGCATAAAAGAAGTCAAAGTGTCAATCAAAAGAAAGTAAAAGTTACAAAATGAATGGTTCATTGCAGAATCATAGGGACAGGTGCCATGGGACACAACTTTTTTTTTTAATATTATGGCTGGCTTAGCCCACCCTGGGTGTGGGGCTGGTGCAGCATGTGGTGCCGGGGATTGAACTGCGGTTCCTGCGGTTGCCTAAGCTTTCCTAAGTAGGTGCTTTAGACCACTGAACCATCTCACCAGCCTGGGACATGACGTTTCATACAAAGGCTGCTGCTCAGTTCTTGGCATCCAGCACAGATCGGTAAATACTACCCTATCAGCAGAACACATAGTGTAAGACAGAGATCAAACTTGCCCATGCCCAGGTGTCTACGTTTCTGCTTATTAGAAAATTCTGCATACAATTTCAAACAATTAGACCTCACTAAGAAAGAATATTGAGACTGAATACAGGTTGTATTACAAAGAAAAGCTTGTGTGTGTGTGTGTGTGTGTGTGTGTGTGTGTGTATATATATATATATATATATATATATATATATATATATATATAAAATATATATATAAAATCAGAGATACGGGGCTGGGGAGATAGTAGAATAAGCACTTGCCTGGCAAGTGCAGGGTCCTGAGTTCAATCCCTGGTACAGAAAAAAAAAGCTACAAAATCAGAGATACTTAAAATACATATAGTCCCTTGCTATTTCATGGTTTGACTTTCATAGACTCACTGTTTCGTGGGTTTTCAAAAAACATTCATCTAAATTATTTATCATGGATTTTTTTTTTTGTATTGTGGGATTTTGCAGTACAGCACAGTATACATATGTTGCTAAAATTATGTAAGTTTATGAGTTTAGAAAATGGTAAACATTAAAAGTGTTTTAAGAAGTGAGGGAAAGGTTTATAAGTGTGGGAAGGGTTTATAAAGCCTTAAAATACACAGAAATACTAAAATAAATATGATGTTGCGACTTTGCTGATTTTTACTTATTGTGGGGGTATCTGGAACGCAACCTCTGTGACAAGTGAGGGACCACTGTACTAAGAAACTTAAAAACACAACTGTAGCTTTCTGATTGACTGAAGATACTAGGCATTTATTGCAATTCTCTAACACATGTGTTGCACATTTTGTTACTGTTTAGGTTCATGCTGTTGCAGGGAACGATTTAAAATGCTGTGCAGTATCAGGAATGTCTCTGGGGTACATCCAGAGAAGTGGCACAAGTATGGTGTTTTAGGAACAAAGGCTTCTCAGGGATAAACCCTGGTATAGAGGAAACGGCATGGGAAGTGGCGTCAGGCAGACATGCCTTAACTCCTAACTGCAAGTTACTTAGTTGAGTAAACATCCTTCTTAAGGTTCATGTTCCTCATTTGTACAACTGGTTTAATGCTTCGAGGGACTACTGTGCGAGCTACGGAATACCTGCACAAGTATATACTCCATCTGGCAGGGTGGCTAACATTTCATAAATGGCACAGGTATTATTAGGATAAACTTTGTTCTAGAACTAAAATAAACAGCTCTGGAAACTAATCTAACTGAAGTACACTATTACCTTAGCCTGGATTTGGAATATACCCACACTCAAATGAAGGGCTACAAAATAAACTAATGTTAGGTAAGAGAAAAGAAATGTAAAAGTCACTGTAAGGAAAGCCAGCATGAGGAAATGCTGGAACTTACGTCGCTCTTCTCTGTGCCTCTCTGTTTCTGCAAAGTACTGGCGGAGCTCATCGGTGATTTCCATATTGCTCAGGTCATATTCTATCTCATCATCTGACTCTGTGACATCCTCCTCTTCCAACACAGCTTTGTCTTCTCCTGTGGAGAGCCAGGTACTACTACTTTCACAAAGAGGGTACCCTGACTTTCTGTCATTGGAAAAGCTGTAGTCAGAGTCCTGCCAGGCCATGTGATGGTCATAGTAGGACCAAGGATATCCAGCACTGTTGTTGTAAGACCTTTGGGGTACATCTGCATTTGAGAAGCATCGTGAGAAATTGAAGTATGCTTCTATGGCCTTCCTGTAGGCAACCTGGTGGTTTTTCATCCAAGCCATTGCCTGATGATAATGGTGCCAGTATCTTGCATATGCTGGATGAGAATACCAAGACATGGCAGCTTTCGATGTTGACATCTACAAAATGAAGGGAACCATAGGTCAGCCACCAAACAGTTCTTGCTAAAGAGATGTTCCAATGTCTCATCAACTAACCAACATATATTTACCGAGAATCTATTAAATTCCTATTCTACTGAGAATGCTAGACAGCTCTGTATCCAGGATACTGTGACTGAGTATATGCACAATTGCTCTCTGTGTATATCGGTTGCATAGAGGACAATTTGTTCAAGGCTATAGGTTCTTATAATGAGGATAGATGCTACTACTAATGATTGTTTTGAGATAAGATGATGGGGCAGATAGAAGAACCCAAGTTTTTTTTTTTTTCTTCAGTACTGGGGATTGAACTCAGGACCTTGTGCTCACCAGGCAAGCACTTATTCTACTGAGCTAGCTTCCAAGCCCAAAACTCACGTTTATCGTCTTGGCTATCTTTACTAGTTCCAAGTTGGGAATAGACTGTCAATTCTAAAAGACTGATAGCCTTTGGTTCCTCTTCTGCTCTATAAACTGACCCATTGGCCCAGTCCACCCTCCAATGTCTAGGATAAGAGATGTCTAGTAGTAATATACATGATAATGCTTTTTTAGTTTTCTGATGTGCAGGTTGAATATACCTTATCCTAAATACTTGGGACCAGAAACATTTCTATTACAATGAGGGACTTTAAGGGAATAGATGTAATATAGGACACACAATCTATAGCATTCTTTTATAAATTCACTCAAAAAGTCAAATGCGGGAGAGTACAGGAGATCTTTTCACACACTAGAGTCCAAAAGAATCCAGCTGAGGGCCTGGACTCCATGACAATGTCCTGAATGAGCCCAACTGAGGACCTAGATCCCACAGCAATGTTTTCCATGAGTTTAAATGGAGGCCTAGAGTCCACACAATGTCTCGTGCAAGTCTGTATCAAGGACTTGCACTGAGAAAGGAGGACCCAATTCAGCTGGGTATTATAAGCTGACCATGAGTTAATCTACTACAATTTCAAATTTTAGTCATCTTGTAGATTTTAGAATTTTTGCATATACTTTCACTGGTTGGACATTTCTAATACAAAAATCTAAACTGTGCTAGTGGGGTGAAGGATCTGTGGTAGCAGGGTGAGGGATCTGCCAGGAAGCAATACTCAAGATAATGACCAGAGTTCCCCTGGAAAGAACCAAAGTGATTCTCAGTGACAGCAGGAACCAGAGCTCCTCTGCTAACAGCTTAATTCTTAGCAGGAAAACCAGCATGACAAGCTTCTCCAGGTGGATCAACAGCACCCCATCATCACCTCCAGTTTATTTATGATGTTGGTCATCCTCAGGCAGGCCTTCCACCCCCAGAACCATGCTGACCCAATTCAGCTGGGTATTATAAGCTGACCACGAGTTAATCCACTACAATTTCAAATTTTAGTCATCTTGTAGATTTTAGAATGTTTGCATACACTTTCACTGGCTGTACATTTCTAATATGAAAATCTAAACTGTGAAATGCTCCAAAATCTGAAACCTTTTGAAAGTGATGTCAGAGCTTAAAAAGCTTTGTATTTTGGATCATTTTGGGTATTTTGATTTGTGATACTCAACCCGTACTTTTTTGCCCTTCTTCATCATGAAATGGGAATGCCAAGAATTTATAGACTAAATTTGTTGGAACTCATAAAACAAAAGGTAATCTTACCTTCATGGGCATCTCTGATGGTGAAAGTCGAGATGGGCTCTCAAACTAGGAAAGAAGAACCAAAGTGTGAACATCTGATGAATGGTAGCACCCTGGGATATTCATGGCTATTTTACAATTTGCAAAGCAGCTCCTAAGAGGCTACTTGTTTCTAGAACCACACCCAGTTTTCATGCAACACTTTCTGGAAACCCTGGCACCTGGGTTAGAACAAGGTGTGAAAAAGAGGCAACTCTTTAGGTATGACTAATTCAAACAAAGGACTTTCATGCTTTACGTGTTTTTCTATTGCAAGTAAAGTCTATGACTATAATCACATAAATATTTAGAAGTCAGTATGTTTATGAAAAAACAATATACAGAACATGAACTAAATTTTTATAACTATCACTTTATTTACTAGTCCTTACCTCATCAAGACCTCATATATTAATCCTGGAGACCTCTAGGGTCTTGCCTTAGATTTGGGACTTGGTAAAAGCCTTCTTGCTGTTGTTCTGTGGTACTAGGGATGGAACTCAGGGTCTCACACATGCTAGGTACATGCTCTGTTACTGAGCTACATCTCCAGCTCCTATCATTTAATTTTTGGTACTTCAGATCAAACCCAGGGTCTTCCTGCTGAGTTATACCTCTAGCCCTTTTTTACTGACACAAGTCTAGTTAAGTTGCCCAGCTGGACTTGAGCATATAATTCTCTTGCCTCAGTCTCCTGACTAGCTGGGATTACAGATGTGCTGCACCACACCCAGCTTTGCAGTAGCCTCCTTAAACAAAAATATCTTTCCAGGCTCAGATGTGCTTGGGGGTTTAAGCTTCCCCAAAGGCCCTTGTTTTGGTTTTGATTGACATGGTTTTGATTTCAAACAAGGAGTGTTACTACAGTCACCTGACCTAGCTGTCCTTCCTGTTCCTTTGTAGAACAATCTATTCTACTGCAAACTTTCCTGAGGCATGAAACACACATGCCCCACCAAACAGCACTGCTCTGCCAGATTCACTCTTTCCCTATCACCTACCTATCTGTCATGACTGACTGACTCACTGAATGAAATCTCTAAGTGTAAAGTCTAATCTGCACTGGCATACCTTTTATAGCCTATTTTAATACTTAGTTTTTCCCCTGTTCAAAGGTTGAGCTACTAAACGCTAGACCACACCAGAATGTACTTAAATAAGAATTACAAATAATATTCTAAAAAGCATGCAAATTTAAGCTTTTATGAGACAGAACTACAGCCTCTTAGGTTTTGAAGCTTTGGAAATCAGGTATTGAAGGAGCTCTGTTTTTCCTTAACTATAGAGTGGAATTTAAAAATCTCTAACCTTTAAGAAATAATTTTGACATTTTGAAACTTTGGTACAAGGGCTGCCATGATACACCACTGCAGAGATGACCCAGTGCTCACTCTAAACAGTTTTGCAAGAAGCAGCCAGGGAAACTAGTGGAGATGACTGAAGAAAGCCAGTTCCAGCGCTCTGGCCTAGAGCAGTTCAGTTGCAGCCCAGAGTGTCCACTATTTATAAGAAATAAGAGCAGCAGCACTCACCCTATTCATGATCACACCTTGGAAGACTCAAGAGAGGACTTTCACAACTGCTTCGGAAAATTCAAAAAGTATAGAGTAAGTTCAAAGGCAAGGGATTCATGGCAGTGTGTCTTTAATGTAATAAACACTTCAAATTTAAACTCCACCATCTATTTGATTGCTTTGAATCATGATTTGAATATATAGGCCCATTTCTCAAAAATCCAATGAGATAAAAGTATATAGAAAAACGTGTTTAGTAATAGAATAGAATAGCTCGGTGTTTCCAGTATTACTGTTATTTTATGCTAGCAAGTTTTTTTTCCGTAAAGCTCCACATAGTAAAAAAAAATTAGGCTTGTGAGTAACAATGATTTTCATGTAGTATTTATATTCTTTTTTTAAAAAATATGAGGCTAGGGAAATAGCTCAGTAGAATAGGCACTTGCCTGGCAAGTGCAAGGGCCTGAGTTCAATCCCCGGTCTCGGAAAAACAAAACAAAACAAAACAAAACAAAACAAAACAAAACAAAACAAAACACTAAATTACCCTTAAAAATATGTAAGAGCAATGTCTACTCCAGAAATATAAAAAATAGGCTATCAGCTATTGTTCACCTACCCGTTTTAGGGCTATACATTAATTACCAAGTTGTATATTCTGCCCTTGAATAGCTGAGCACCGTAAATATTCCTCACTTTCTGCCTATAATTTCACTGCAGGAATGGTGCAATTCTCACACACTGTGTAAATGATTAGGCTCAGAGTAAGACAGCAGAAACAAGAAAACAGATTTAGCAATCTTGGCAATCAGTTCTTAATATCTGGCATTAAAAGAAGTTTTCATGACTAAAACAAGGAAATTGCACCACTTCTCCAAGAGCTATATAATTAAAGATTTCAAAACATAACTTCAAAACAGTATCAACAGACAGGGTTTGGAATGTGTGAGCTGTGCCTACTGTCATTTCTGATGGGGCACTGCTAGATAAGAACATAAGGACTCCACATAGAATAGAGTTCTGAGTATCTATGCTTCAGAAGGAATATGTGTTTTTCCTGCTAGGCAGTCAGTTAATCTGTTCCTGTCAGCTCCCATGGGAAGAACACCCTCTCTGCAAATGAACCTGTTAACTTTGTTTCTTCACATTTATTATTATTTTGTGTTACTGGGGATTGAATTTAGGACCTTGTACTTGCCAGGCAGGCACTTATTCATTCCACTGAGCTATATCCCTGGCCCCACATTATTTGATTTTAATTTTTATTAGTACATGTTTGCAGTGCATAATGATTATATTTCTCGTGGGGAGTTGGTACAGGTTCTTAACAGATGTGAATTCTTTTTACTTCTCCTATTCTGCTCTCCCATTTGCAGATTATTTTATGCACATGGACAGTATAAAAATAAGAATGCTTGGGTCTCTGAGAAGCCAATGTTAAAATAACTCTAGGAGTTATAGCAACACTTTCAGACACTACCACTTCTCCAATAAAAGAGCTGATGGTTGCAGCAGTGTGGATACCCTGTTGAAGTCTTGATCGTATTCTTTTCTCACCTCCTCAGAAGAGCCTTCGCTTATATGGCATAAATCCACTGGACTGAACAGTGACATTTCTCATATTCGCTAGTGGAGCTGAGAAAAGAGACTAGCAATGCCAGGGAAGGCCAGGATCCACACGGACAGGCAGCCCTCCCTAGTGAGAGTGAGCACAATGGCCTAATCACCACTGGCCTGCTGAGCCATGTTGAGTACAAAGACAGTCCATTGTCTGCCTTCAATCACCAGAGGAGGAAGGAAAAAAAAAAACCAGGGCTGAGGTCATTCACGAAACACTCCTGAAGCCTATAACAAGACAGAGGCTCCTAGTCTTGAATGATGTTATTTTCCCACAGACTTAAAAAATTCCACATGTAAGTAATGTGGTTTTGTCAAAACACAGTGGCATCATTTATATTTTTTTAGCACACGTTTATATTCTTATAAACAGAGGATCCTGTAGCCAGATGTGGTGCCATATGGCTATAATTCCTATACTTGGGAGGCTGAGGCAGGAGGATTGCTGAGAGTTTGAGGCCAGCCTGGACTACAAAGTGAGTTCAAGGCTGGCCTGAGCAGCATATGGAGACCCTGTCCAAAAACATAAAAAAAAAAAGGATCTAGGATATGTCATGCCGACAAAGTGAGTAAAACACAAATTCCTCTAAAAACTATGATGGACTCTGCATGTAGACTTTCCTTTTTATCTGCTTCTCTTTGTACTAGAATTCTGAAAATTAAAAAACTGAAGTCAGTCAGTGATTAAATCAGTGACTTTACTTAAAGGTTCCCTGTGACTTGGCTCTTGGAGCCTACTGGACAGTTTGGGACCTAATTAAGACACTCAGTATGCATTGTTTCAATGCAGAAGGAAGGCAGCTGCTGGAGACTACAGCAAAATAAATGAAGGTATGGTGAGAAATCTAAGTAAGAGAAATTGAGTCATCCGTGGTTCTACAAAATCTGTATGGGCATGCAATGCTAAACATACTGGAAAAGATGCCATTTGCAAAAGACAAGGAGACCAGGAAATGGAGATAGGAGAGGGGAAGGGGATGAGAAAAGAATTAAGATATGCTGTGTATTAAGGACTAACTTCCCATGACGAATATAACCATTATATACTGCTGACACATACTAATAAAAATTTTTAAAATACAGATTTGTAAAAACATCAATTAACATTATTATTATTATTATTATTATATTTTTTGCGGAACCGGGGATTGAACTCAGGCCCTTGCACTTGCCAGGGAAGCGCTTATCCTACTGAGCTATCTCCCCAGCCCATAGAAACATCAATTAACTTTATGTATCACGAAAGGAAGATTTTGGACAGCACCGCTTTCTGTGCCATCTCCTATGGCAGCCTTGATCCCAGCCCTAGTGGCTGCTGTGGCTTTCAAGTTCTTTGGCCCTGATGCTCTCACGAGCTCCCTCCTGTGGCTCTGCATGGTCCCTGCTTAGTAATTTGGACATCTAAGATGACACAAGTCTGAAGGACCTTCTTCTACCCACAAAAGTGCAAGCCCTACCTTTGCACTGGACACAGGCCTGCTACTGTGACCAGAAAGCCTTTACCTTCTTGTCACAACAGCCACTCTTAAACCTGAGCACTGAGGGAGGCATACACTGTCTTCGCCTCCAAGTGCCAATTTATCCTATTCTGGATGTTGCGGTAAGTATGTCCACAAAGAAAGCACAGTGTTGGGAAGAAGATCGAAAGGATGCAGTTAGCAATGCTTCTGTTTTCCGATACAAATGACATCCCACCCACAGCAGGGCATTGTTTAACTTGTCAGCAAGGGTGATGGACTTATGAATGGATTTATTTGCAAGTTCACCGAGTCACGTGACTAGTATCCAGCCAAAAGTGACTAGGCCATGGAAAAGCAAAATTACCCTCTGAGTTATGAATACAAGAGGCAATGGGAGATCTGAAAATTGGGATGACTAAAACAACATAATGAAGACACAGTTCAAAAGAAAAAAAACAGGTGAGTTTGTTTCACTGCACACATAGCTTTTGAAACACAGCAAAACTTAGTATGACCACAAGCAAAAAGGCTTGAATAAACAGGCAGTACTAAGCCCACTTAGCAAAAACCTTGACTGGCTAAAATGGTGAAGGCCACGTTCACACATCAAGAGTTTTATTACAAGTTTTTCTTCCATAAACATAATCATGGTAATTCCATGTTAATGTCTCTCTTAACTGATACAGCATTGACCACACTTCAAATATTTGGGCATTTAATTACTTGGAGGCAAAGAATCTACATTTTATTACTTTAAACTTACCATTTTCATCCCAGGAAAACAAAAAGCTATTTTTTCTGTTCCTAGAACCCACTGAAGTTGCTACTGAGATTATATGCTGTATCTTAATACCATTCCCTCCTCCCATTTCTACTATTTAACACTCAAAATCTTTTCAGAAAGCAAATGTTTAAATATACTAGCATGTTTCCAAGATATTGCCAACTCATTTGCCCTTTAACTAACTACAGTTTCATTGTCTACTCACTTCTCCAACTATTCTACAGATAACCTATTGTTCGGAAGTAGTTTTAAGACTTCTGTACCTAATCTGTAAACTCCAACCTACATTTTAGCTTTAGTTGTTCAATTTTCCTCCAAAGTCATCTCAGCCAATCCTAAATGATGGATGCTAGCAAACAAAAAATAATCTTTTATTGTCCAAATAATTTTAGAATGAAAATTTCTCTCTGGAACTTTAGTTTGCATACTTTCCCAGGAAGGCAGTAAATATAAAGAGGGGATTTATACAGCTTCCTGTGAACTTGCCTTCTGTTATGCTTATCTGACAGTATTAACAATCTAATGAATTACAGTTTCTGTTTATAGTGCTACCTGAAAGGGACTGTTACTCTGGTAAATCACACCAGTAAAAACTATCTTTAAAGGATATCTTTAATCCCATAAGTCATGTGAGTGGTGAGAGTAACTCTGTAAATGTTTGTATTATTAATCTTTAGATGTTTTTCAAATGTTCCGATCTAACGTGAAAAATATTTGAATACTGAACTTAGCCTGTGAACTTTACCAATCATTTCTGAAAAAATACAATTGTTCCAGACCATCTGAGGTGTAGTAAAGAGAACTGGGTTTTCAGATCTAAGAGGTACTCCACCCGCACTGGCTCATAAGACAACAGGTCAAAATTTAATATGTGAGGGCTATCAACAATTACAGCCCTCAAATGTTCACAGGAAAACTTCCTCTAAAAACTACATTTTTAAAAAAGTAAAAAAAAAAAAAAGACAAAAAAATTAAGGTTTATTGAAAGCAAGCATTAATATTTAATTAGTTGTCCAATCTTGCATAACTACATGTTAATCTGAGCAACAGATTTGATCTGTAAAAATAGACAATATAACAACCATTGCTAATTAGCTTGTTTTGAAAATCAGTAACATGTATTATTGTATGTTACCCTGTTTCTATTTGCTTTTACTCTTTAAAATTAAATTAAATTTAAAAAACCCAGACCTTCCACAGAGGTCAAAATGCAAAGAGCAGAAAAAGCCCCCATTTTAGCAGACTAGCCAATATTCTAAACAACTTTCTGAGGACGGGTCCTGGGTGATTTGCCATTTAAATATTGGGCAGGATGGACAAAATCCGAATTCACTTATAGAGCTGTCTTAATACAGCGATTCTCCGCACATTAGAATCACCTGAGGAAACTTTTTATTAAAACAAACAAACGAAAAACAAAAAAAAAACTTCAGACTGAATAGAAATTCGGACTCAGTTGGTCTGGGATAAGAGCCCGGACACTGCAATGTATTTTTTTTTTTGGGGGGGGGGGGAGAACCGGAGTTCAAACTCACGACCTTGCACTTGCCAGGCAGGCACTTGTGCCACGGAGCTATCTCCCCAGCCCCCATGGAATTCTTAATGACCATTCAGTAATTCGGAAGCACAACAGAGTTGAGAGCCTTTAGGATTATAGTCACTAACAACCTGCGAAGACTTGGAATCTCTGGAGCCCACTTTTCTCAGAGAGTTGAAGGTGATTAATTACGACAACGTGACCACTACTAAGGCTTCCGCTCTCCCTGCCTCTTAAGAAGCCAGACCTCAGGGTGCTGGTTTCTTCATTATTCCTGAAAAGAAACCCACTGTCCCCAAAGTCACCTCGTGGGCTTGCAGCTTTCTGATCTTGGACGGAAGGCGAGCAGACGCCAAGCAATCCATATGAAGAAAATGGGGGGGACGCAATTGAGCCGGTAACTAGAAGCGCGCTTCCCGTACGGGCCCACGTGATCGCAGAGCGCCGGAAGTTCCGCCTACGCGTGGACGTCACGTCCGCACCGAGGGTCGCGCAACCCTGGAGGAGGGGCAAGGGCTGGGAATCGCTCCGCGGGGCGGATTGTGGGGCGGAGGATGACGCAGTCCCCGGAAGTGTTTGCTGACCCTGGCTAGGGACTGGGGCGAGGAGTGCACTTGGACCCGAGGCAGTGGAATTTGCACCTGTGGGTGTGGCCGAACAGGAAGGCGAGGGGCGCTTTTGCTTTTAACTTTTTACTTTGCTCTCATTTTTCAGTTGTTCCGTTGTCTTTTTTAGTTGATTTCTTTCTTTCTACTTTGTCTTGTTAACCGATAGGGAGAGTACAAACCGCCCAAACTTTGAAAGTAGATTGATCCAGTTCTGATTTTGAGTGTAATTTCAGTGTTTAATTTGTTTAACCTCTCAGCCTGGTGTTTTCCATCCCTGGTGTATGGTGTGGTTTGTAGCAGACAGAAATAGTACCTATTAATATCTTGTCATAATAATCATTAGCAATATGTGTCCTGTTAATATTGCAGGCGAACCCTTAAAACCAAACACAAACTACTAGAAGTTTAGGTGGCACGTCTTGTTTTAGGTAACTTGGCCAAACTTGGTGAACTTTAAAGAAGAGATATACTTTCTAGGAATTTCTTTCAGGCATGAATCGGATGTTTTTTTGTAGAATTATTTTACAAAGAAAATTTGGAAACAATGCTCAACAAGAGAAAAAGGCTAAGGCAATTAGCATCAATGGTGGGACCTTATTAGCATGTTTTGTGTATACTCTAGAAGCATCAAAATAGCACAGAAGAATATTTTTAAAACATATATATATATATAGTAGATATTGGATGCCAAGTAGTATTCTCTTTTTTTTTTTTTTTTTTTGCGGAACCGGGGATCAAACTCAGGACCTTGCACATGCCATGCAGGCACTTGTGCCCCTGAGCTATTTCCCAGGGCCCCCAAATAGTATTCTTTGTCTGCATTGTACTCTATGGTGTACACTAGCCACAAGTGTCTCTGAGAACTTATGTGTGCTGTCAAGGTGAATTACACACTGGATCATGAATATATAGTGTGAACATATAAAACATTTCATATTTTTTATAATAGTAATAACACCTTAGGGAAGGATTGTTTAGGTTAAACTATTAATATTATATTCATTATTATAATTTTACCTTATTAATATGGCCACTTGAACATTTAAAATTATATGTGTGAGAGTATCTTTTATTCTATTTTGGAGTGATATTTACTAGGTATGCAGTGCTGAACAAGACAGTTTTTGACTTTATAAAAATGGATGCATGTTGGCTAGAGCAGAGAAAATAAGTGAAATAGTATGGTTTTTGTTATGGTAAGTTACATAAAGAAAATATAGTAGAGTAAAGGCCTGAAACTGCACATGTACACTGAGGGGGATTAGTGTATTGTGTTTTATATTCATTGTTGTATATCTGTAATACACAATGAATATATTCACCATGGTGTGTAGGTCCATGTTATACTGCCCTTCTCCTTGTCTCCCTGCTGTCTCTCCCCATCCTTAGAACCCCTTTTCATCTCCACAAAGTTTATCTCTTTGCTTCCTACCATTGAGAGGATAGCTTTAGTCCCTTCACTGTTCAAAAAGGGTTTGTGGTATGTTGTAGGGAATGAGTTATCCCTGTACAGAAGAGTGTAACAGAAGGTGTGTGTCTTCTGGAAAAGTCAGGTGTGTACTGAGACTGGAAGTCAGTTGGGGCCCGGTAGAATCTTTGCCTTGGTGAAGGAACTGGCATCAGGAGAGGGAGGAAGGAAGAAGAAGAGGGGTCTGCTAAAAGGGAGGAATACATGAGGGGGCCCATGGGAAATGAACAAGGAAAGGTTCAAATAGGTATATTTTGAAGAAGCAGCAGTTAGTATAATATCATGAAAAAAATACGCACATGTATATGTGCGTATTTTTTTTTTCAGAACCGAGGATTGAACTCAGGCCTTTGTGCTTGCCAGGCAAATGCTTATTCTACTGAGCTATCTCCCCAGCCCCACATGTGCATATATTGTATAAATATTATACATGTATTAAGTTTTTTTTTTAATGGCACCAGGGCTCAAATTTAAAACCTTGTGCTTCCCAGGCAGGCACTTAATGCAACTGAGCTATGTCCCAGGCTGTATATAAATTTTTTATTTTTATTACTATGTGTTTGCAGTGCATAACGATTATATTCTTTGCAGGGAGTTGGTACATGTACACATTTTAAGTCTTTTTATTTTCGCTTTCCCTCCTTTCTTTCTCTCCCTCCTCCATCTCTTGCATACTAGAGTACTACCTAGGATATTTTTATTACTTTGCTATAGCCCCATCAGTAGAAGAGTGGCTCAAACCTTGAGAAATATATTTCTGTCTCTCTTGGCAGTCTGTGTGTAGGAGTTCAGAGTAGTATGGCAGCCCCATGGGACCAGAGCCTGAAATTCTACTTATCTTATTCCACCTTGCCTGCTTTCTTGTCTTCACTCACATGGTCCAGGACAGTATAGCACTGCTGCTTTCTTCTAGCCAGTAGGAGGGGATGAAGAAGAAACAGGAGCATTAATTTTTCCTGTAATGCAGAGTTTCTAAACCTTGGCACTGTTCACATTTGGGGCTGGATGATCACAAGTTGTGAAGGTTTTCCTATCATTGTCAGAAATTTAGCAGCATCCCTTGCCTCTACTTAATTAGATGCTAGTAGTATGCCCCAGTTCTGACAACTAAAAATGTCCCTATGTATTGACAAGTGTCACCTGAGGACACTCACCCACCAGTTAAGCAACATTGGCTTAGGAGTTGCCCACACTTCTGATTCTCTCTTACTAGTGGTCTGAATGTCATTACTTGGGAATCTTGTGAATAAAGGAATCAAACTATGGAATTTATGATCAGGTGTCCAGCCAAGACGGAAATGCTGGCGGATTCTCCTACATCTTTGTTGCCACCAAAAATGGAAACTCTGTTGCTGATGGGTGAGTTGGCTCTATTCTTCATCTACCACATTGCTTTAGTTATGATTCATTTGAATGTCCTTGCATTCACATTCTGGTGATGGGGAACTCTTAGCACCCAAAAGTTGAGACCTCTGTTGGAACAGGTTGCCTATTATTTTTCGAGAGAGTGGCAAAGTAGAGAAACTGGTTTTTGAAATGGAGGCTGACCGACGTTGGATTGTTACTTGTGTTTTAGCACCACCTGCTGGCAGTTTATAGATGTTGTCATTCCTCACTTTTGTGTGGTATTGTATTTGCTCCACGCTCAAACACTGTAAATTTATGAATAATCCTTCGATGGAGTACAGTAAAACTTTAAAAGATCCTTTCAAATGAGGTATCATTTAAAACATGATTTCTTATCTTTGATACTACTGATATTTGGGGCTGGATAAGTCTTCCTGGTGGAGACTGCTCCGGGCACTGTAGGATATTCAGAAGCCCCCTGGCTGTCAGTCACTCCCACCCCCCCATTTATGGCAATCAAGTATGTGACCTAATGACCCCTCATAGGAGGGACAAAGTTGCCTTGGGTTAAGAATCGTTCCTACTGAAAAGCATCTAAAATCCTTTAGTCTGCTAAGGTAACACAGTATGTCACAATAGTTCCGTGTCAGTTTCCTGGAAGTGATGTACCGTGGAAAGGATGGGGAGAAAAGCTTGGGAGAAAAAGGGGTCACATGTGCAGCAGGACATGTTTTCTTTTTACACTTTGTAGAACTCTGCTTGTGCTCATTCCAAATAATGGGAGATAAAATTTAGAGAATTCTGAAAGGCGCTAAAATCTCATATACTAAGGAAATCTATAGAGGCTGCTATTCAATACAGGAAGGAGAACAGAATATATTAGACTCCATACCTAAGTTTCCCCTCAGGAATGTACAGAGGGGGCTAATCCTGCCAGATATGGGAAGTTATAGCTAATCTCATGAGCTTTTTATATGCACCCTGAACCCTGCCTGTAACAGCTGATTATTGTGTAGGAAGTTGTTAGAAGCCAGTTCCCTTCCCTGAGTTGAGGAAGTGGCCCCTGTTCACCCAGAAACAGTTCTGACTTCTTACTTCAAAGCTGGGAACAGAAAAGGGCAATTTTCCAGGACTGCCATCCAGCAGGCCCTGGCTTCAGGCTCCTTCTCAGGTCTTCTCCTGTGATTTCTGTTTGAGTTCACCGTCTCAAGCCCCTTCCTGACCAGAACGTAACCTCACCTCTTACTGGTGAGGGAGACCAGGCACACACTTTCATCATTTTGAAGTGTGTAGCTGTTTTAAATCTGTACACAACGAGCCTTTCATTTTGGTAGAGGAAGAAGCTTTGCTTTTTCCCAGGCCAATGCAATCATGTTGGTCCCTGGACCTTATTCCCCATCTTCACAGGCACCTCATTTCTAGTTATGCATGCACCCTATCATCAGCTCTTCTGGTCCTCCTCCATTCAGCTGATTCAGGTTCCCTGACCTTGGGTTCATCTTTCATTCCCTTCTCCTTACTGTTTTTTCTTTGTGTTCATACTTCTGTAAAAAGTGATTTATTTATTTTATTTCTTCCCTTGTTTTTTCTCATCCCATTACAGTTTCTCTTCCAGCACACTCATTTCCATGCAAATGTCTTCCCATGTCACTGTGACACTCAATCTACGGTCCACTATTCTGTTTGAGCTACTATGTCTTGGCCTCTCTACAGTATTTGGTACCATCGACCATGTCCTCCTTCTTTGCAATTGTAACCCACTGGAGACTGCAAAAGTAGCATATTCTTAATGTAAAAATAAAAAGAAACAAATGAAAACCACTCAAATCTTGGAAAACCTAGGCAATTTAAGCACAAAGCAAAACAGTAAAAATGGGTCTCAACATGATTCCTTAAAAATAACCACTCCTTATATCTTCTGGTGTTTATATTCCCAATTTTTTCTATATGCTAAATTCATACAAGTATGTAGTGATTTGTGTCATACATATGTATGAAACCACAGTTTCTTATTCAAGGTACTGTTGTATAATTGTCCCTAGAAAGCCAATTGTATAAAGGAGTTCAGTGTATAGAATGCCTAGTAAAGAATTACCTTGGGACCAACACCTCTGGAAGAGAAAAAGTGGGAATAGGATTGGGTAGAGCAGTTTCTTAAGTGAGGTATATTGGCATTGGGACTAGGTGACCCTTCATGGTGAGGGCTGTCCTGTACATTGTGAAAAGTTTAACATCACACTTGGCACCTTTTAGATGCCAGTAGCACCCAATTCCCCAACCTATAACATTGCTGATGCTCCGAGCATGGACAGAAAATTACCTCCAGTTGAAAACCCCAGGGTAGAGAGAAGAATCAAGATCATACGTTATCTTAACAACAGTCCAGGTAGACCCTGGAGTCACATGAGCTAGAATGGTCCATTTGAGTTGTAGTATGTATGGCTGAGAAGATGGGGCTGTTAATTTCAGACTCGGATCACTTATTGGATGTAGATCACTGGAGAAGAATGTGATGTTGGGGAAATGGTTCTCTACCTCTGGAGTAGCAAGTCCCTCATTGAAGAAGGATCTAGGACATTCCAGTGTTCATAACATGATATTTGACAGTTGTTCATTTACTTCTTAGCATCTTCTTTTAGGGACCACAAATTATGAATTGAGTCTAGGGGACATCCAAGTTTGTTCTTATCCTGCTCTTTGAACCAGATTGGAACATGGAAACCCCCTATTCTTTTCTGGTCACAGCCAGAAGCCCTGGGGCTAATGACTGCTGTGGCACTCATTGGGCAAGCTAAGACCTGAAGATGATAAAGCACCAGGGAAACTTTAGCTTCTGCATTGCTTCCCTGTCTCAGCCCTCTTGCAAGAATGCTGTTCTTCCTAGCCTACAGTAGCCACCATTACTGTTCCCAGAAACACCCACTGCCCTTCACCCATTGTCCCTGACTCAGAGATAATCAGTAAATACCAAGGTTCTAGGCACTTCATGGCCTTTTGTATCCTCAGAAAAACTGGTCATCCCAGGCCCCTGCTGCACCTACTTTGTCTCTTGCTCTTTCTTCCTGCTGTGTACTGTGACACTTGGCAGGAGACTGGGGACCCACTGTAGGGGTCCCTGATAACTGGCATCAGGAAAAGGTCCTACAGTAATCTTCTACTCAAAGGTGACATTCCTGAGAATGGGGTCAGGTCTTGTTTGGTTGTGTATCACCAAAGTACAGTACAGTATTTGGGAATAAATATTGGTTGAATGAAATAGTGAAATGAACTAGGAAAATACTTGTGCTTTTTTGAATATTTACAAAATTAAATATTGTATTCAAAAGCTTAATTATGCATTTTATTCATGTTGGAAACTCTTGAGGGATTAATCCATATTTATATTATTTTTTCTTGTCTCTTGTTTTCTTTTTCTTTTTCTTTTTCTTTTTTTTTTTTTTTTTTTTTTTTTTTTTTTTTTTTTTTTTTTTTTTTTTTTTTTTTTTTTTTTTTTTTTTTTTTTTGTCTTTATGAGACAGGGTCTCACTATGCAGTTCAGGCTGGCCTTGAGCTCACTTTTGTAGCCCAGGCTGGTCTTGAACTCGCACCAATCCTCCTGCCTCAGCCTCCCAAGTGCTGGGATTACAGGCATGCGCCACCATGCTTGGCTTCTTGTTTTCTTTTATTACCTTTTTAAAAACACATTTACTTGAGAGAGACTATAGCAATAATTGATATGATATTAAAAGCAGTACGCATTTAGAAGACCAGAATGATAGGTATTCCAAGCAAGGTTTTAGTACTACACATTGCTATCCTCTGTGTAGTTGCTTAGTTCACAGATATCAGCACACAGAGTTAGTCAGGGTGAGAATTCTACCAATTAACTGCTAGTTTCAAAAATCTGATGGTGATTCTTAGGACCACTGCCTTAACCATCTTGTGTATATAAATGTATGGTTTAACCTCTGCCATGTTTCCTAAATTTTCTCCTTGCTCTCTTTGTTGTTTAATCCTTAAGTTCTTGCTTTCCATTTTAACTGTGTTACACCTTTCAATTTTTTATTTCTTCTTTTGAGTTCTTACACTAGGGAGACTGTATGATATTTACACATGTGGGTCTAGTTTATTTCATTTAGTATATCTTCAGGTTGCATCCACTTATATCAGTTATTTTTTTTTTTCAGAACTGGGGATTGAACTCAGGCCCTTGCCAAGCAAGTGGTTATTCTACTGAACTATCTTCCCAGTCCCTGCATCCACTTGTATATTAAGGCTTTGAGTTTATTATTCTTTATAGCTAAGTAATACTCCATTGTATAAAAACACATCTTTTTCATTCACTCCTCAGGTGGTGGACATTTTGGTTGTTTCCAAGATTTGGCAATCACAAATTGTGTTGCTATAGACATAGGTGCACATATATCACTATGATATAATGTTTTAAGTTCTTTTGAGAAAATTACCAATAGCAGGATAGCTGGATTGAATGGGATTTCCAGGCCTAGGTGTTTTTTTTTAATTTTTTAAATTTTATTTATTTGTTTTACTTTTAATAATAAATAACATTGGGACAGTTTCACAACATGTTAGTAGGACAACCACAATAATTAATACAATTCACATTGTTGTCTTCATAGTAGCTGTTCCGAGTACAAGATGCAGACATGATAACTTTTCTAAGCACTATTTGTACAAATATTTCTTCTCATTGAACTAACAGAAAGTAGTTGTATACCTAGTCCAATATTCTATAGCAGTAGTGGATTATCAGCAGAACTGGCAATGTTGGAAACTGTTGACTTGAGCCTTTTACAGCTCAACATACTAATCTGGCTTTACTTTTATGCCTCCTGGTTATACTTTTCTGCTGGGTGGTTAAGGCCAAGTTAAAGCAA